>VUQG01020811.1:13667-32886 GCA_015106755.1 Etia nguti | reverse complement strand
GCATGCTCAATCATCCAGGTAAGTAAATCCCCAAAAAGTTGATTCTGTTCATCTGGACGTAGCGTTTTCAGTGGGAGAAACGTTTCGTCACTCATCCAAGTGACTTCTTCAGTCTCAGCTGACTGCAGGTTTCCGCAATCTTATAAACAGTATATTTGCATAATGACTGAAACTAGCACCACTGAAGGAACAATGGGCTGGGAGGTCAGTTTCATCATCATTATGCAAATTCTCATGACCATTGATCAACAACCACTGATCATTATGCAAATGTACTGTTTATAAGATTGGGGAAACCTGCAGTCAGCTGAGACTGAAGAAGTCACTTGGATGAGTGACGAAACGTTTCTCCCACTGAAAACGCTACGTCCAGATGAACAGAATCAACTTTTAGAGAGTAGGCTAAAAGAGCTCAAAAACCGAAATATCAGGCCAAAATCTAAATAACCAGATGAGAAACAAGGTAATTAACATCTATTAGCCTAGAAAGAGTTGCAAAGCCATTTCTAAAGCTTAAACATAAAAACAAAAACACAAAAAACATCCTGCTGATCTCCAAGACCTTTGGGAAAATATTCTGTGGACTGATGGGACAAGTGCTGAACTTCAGGGAAAGTTTGAGTCCTATTAAATCTGCCATAAAACTAACACAGCATTTCATAAAAACAACATCATACCGTGGTCAGACATGGTGTTGGTTTGTGCGCTGAAGCTCAACTGCATTTGGGTTATGCAGCTGCCCTTAACACATCAACAAGCCCACCTGTGAATAGCTCAAAAAAGATGAAGAAAATTAAGGTTTTGGAGTTGTATAGTTAAAGTCCAGAATCAAACTTGATTGAGATGCTTTGGGATCACCTTAAACAGGCCGTTCATGCTGAAAAACCTTTGCACTTATTGCTGCCAAAGGTGTCACAACCAGTTATTAGATTTAGGACACAATTTGTCTTTCACACAAACCCAGATAACTCTGTTCGCTTAATAAATGAAATCCTCATTTTAAAAATGCATTTTGTATTTACTCAGGTTATCTTTGATAATCTGGAAGATGCAAGTGTGAAAAATATGGAAAACACTAAGAATCAGGAAGGGAGCAGATACTTTATGTTAGCAATATATCTGACATCCCTAATACTGCAACTGAAAACAGATAGCAGCAATTGAGATACAAGTTGTTAAAAAAGTTTTTTTCCAGAAATGATACCACTGATATGTAAACTAGCCTCCTCCACAGAAACTGGGAAAACGCTTTTGCACAGATACGCACATGCAGATGCACACACAAGTATATGTAGCCAAACAAATCTCAAAAAGTTACTGTAGAGAAACTGAAGTCTGTTAACCAGTAACTTCAATGCATTCCAGCTACAAACCCCATGTTAATTCCAGTCCCTGATCAGCAGGTTTGCTGCAGTCTGCAGGATTTGTTTCAGCCTTCACATATGTGCCTGCTTTTGATCAAACCCGAATTTATATTACGACACTATTTGATTGAAGATGCCAGGCACTAAACAGTGTTAGGTCACATTTAGCCAGGACTGTCAAATCAACAAAGGCTGTCTAGACTAAAGCCTCCTTTCAAAGAGGGAATGCTTTCCTTTACCAGCTGAAGTGTAACAACTGTGGTGTAGTTTTACCTGAGACAGTGAGAGGGAAGAAAACATCATTTTGACGAGATGGAGCTGAATCACAGCATAGCATACTTATTTAATTTTGGAGATATCTATATGTTCTTCCATGTCGGGATTCAGTTAAGCAGCGATCCCTCTGGGCGGGAGAAAACGCTGCATTTCCTGGGCTGTTAAAATGGGCTTTTTCAAAGAATCCACATATGAGAGCGAACGACTGCTGTGTCAACTCCAGAAACGATCACACGCCAGAAAAGTTTCGGCCCCAGAAAAATGTCCCGCGGGGAAAAAAAGAAAGTTGTTCGGAAAATATGGCCAGAGGTTTAACGGAACATGGGAGTTGTGTCATTTAGAGAGGGAAGGAGATGAGGGGGCGAAGAATAAAAGACAGAGAGCTGAAATGACGTTATGAATTCAGCCCATCCCAAACTATGAGCTTAAAGCTGCAGCTGCGCTCTCACTGCCCAGCTGCCCTATAACACGCACAACACTTTATCTCAATAACAGCTGCACCTCCGACCTGGACAGTCTTAAAAATCATGGATTCAAACTAGGCGTTCAAAGTCCTGACCGACTGCATTCTAGTAAAATGACGAAGCATTAAAAACCTGACCAAGGTTACACTTTTATATTATAATTGGATATCTCATACACAAATCAGCACAATGGTTCCGCGATATCCAGGCAAATTTAGAGACACCAACAAGTGTCCTATTAATGTGTTAGTAATCCAACCATGTGCACCCAGAACCTTCTACAACGTACCCCATCACCTTAATAGGTGTTCAGCAATATCATCAACAGGCACAGAATGTTTTACAGTATTTTCCTACTCCTCAAACCATGTGAGTCATCCTGCCCTGTGGATGGGGTCACTTGGAAATATTTCATCACAATAAAAGTGATTACGCAGAATAAGTTTGTATGGCTTTACTCGACCCTCTAAGGTGACGGTTGACCAAACTTTCCAAACCGTGGCAGCAACACTGAGTACTCTCAAGGTACATAAACCCATTTCTGTTCCATTCTGCTTTAAATGTTGCATTGGTCTGCATCTACATAGCACCTTTTAACCTTAGTGGTTTAACAAAGCACATTGCAATGTGATTGTCCATTTTTCCACACTGAGACACAATAATGATGGCAGAGCTGGCATGCAAGGGAATGGCATGTGATAGCATTGTTGTGCCTACAATTAAACTTTATCTCATATTTCCTGCAATTACTAAGTACTTTTTATTGAATTATATCGATAGTCATAATTGTAAGTCAGGGTATTTACAAATGCTTTTATATACGTTTATAAAATATGTGCTGGTTGAAACACATTCAACCAACAATAAGTTCCACTTATAACCTATAATCATAAATTTGTACTTTCATAATATATTTGTGTTCCTTTTCTTTCTTCCTTCCTTTTCTTTTCTCCTTCCTTACTTCCTTTTCTACTCAGAATCCTTACTTCTGATATTTAAATATAGTTAGCTCATAATGATTGTGTTTAGTCGTTTAGAGTGGTACACAGTTTATAGTAGTCGTTTTCAACACTGGATTTACAAGATGTGAATACCTTCACATAAAGTCTCAAGACACAAGAGTCGTGTACTGTGTGAGCAGGGGCATGCCATCTCAGTCGGTTGAATAAGCTACAGCTTTTTCTCAGGCAGACATTCCTCTGGGTCATGTAGCGCATTTAGAGGGACTGATGAGGGGCAACATCTGACTGTTTTCTACTCTTGAGCGGATTCTCGGATGTTTGCTCACCTTGGAAGTTGAACCTGACTCTTTGAGTGTTTCCAACTGATGTGGTTCAGGAGGACTTGCCTGCACTAACTGCATTTTTTCCTCCCTCTTTCAGGCAGCTCTCTGACTGGGCTTTAAGCCGGGGCAGGAGGCCCTCTGTCGGCCTGTCATTCTAACTCAGCCCGCTGGCTCTAACTGCGGCCATTTTCTGCTGACTAACACAAATGCCCAGAAACATCCACACATCCACAGACCGAGAGGAGGAGGAGGAGTAGGAGGAGGCTTGAGCTGAACTTCAACTTGGCCTTCCACCGTCCCGCGTGACGAGCGGAGCGGTGGCGGAGGGCCTGCTACTGCACGCGGTTCAACAAAGCCCCTAGCTCAACAACTTTCACCCCCTACTCCACGCCTGATACGCGCACAGCACGGCATGTTTTCCGCTTAATCGGTCGAAGTCAGGGCCCGGAACCCATAGCCTGTGGAAAGAAGCCTGTGTAACGCTAATACGTCACGTTCAAAACTTCATTCAAAATTACAACAGTTGAAATAGTTTGTGTTATATCGCTGGCCTACCTAACATTCCGTGTGTAACATGAAATCATTTCGTGTCTAAATACATTTTTGGCAAATTCGGTGCTCATAAAATACTCAGAAAGAGCTTTACGGCAATGAAATTTCCACTTTCATAATCGTTCTTGCTGCTGGCTTCCGCCTTGCACTCAGCGTTTGACGGAAAACGTCAGCTGGATGAAAGGGCAACCCGACAGGCAAAGTTGAGATTTTATTGAAGGGTGGGCTTTTGCGTGTATCATATGTGTGCCGAATTCAAGGATGGACCCTGACAGTTCAACCTTGTTCCCACTTATGTTTTGGCTGCGTGTATATTTGTTGTCATGCGCAGGACATTTTATTTTGCCATATTTTGAATGTGATTTAGCGGGCAGAATCTCTCCAGGAAAACGTCAGGGATCGGACCGTGTTCAGATGCCGAAACAAACTAAAAGAGAAAATGAGAAATACAGACGCAGGCTTGCTGAGATTTGGACGGAACTATCGCACCGCTTACTGCTCCACTTTCAGCTGCGTAGCCTGCGTTACTCAGTCAACTCCTCGCATTGCGTCTTTTTCGGAAAACACGAAACAGCACACCAGTGGGAAGGAACACACTGCTACATTGTTGTACCGGAACAGGTTTTGTCCTACCATGTCGAAGCTGAGCCGCCACCGGGGAAAGTTAAAGCTGATATCAGTGCCTGCCCATCTCGCGCTGTCGTTCGTTACCATTCCATATTCATTTCTACCATTGTGCGCGTGCCAGCTGGAGTAAAACCGCGGTGCTCGAGACCAGAAACGTCCCGCGTCAAGCTTCGGGCTCCACGGCAATAACCCCCCCACCACACGCGCGCGCGCGCGCACACACACACACACACACACACCGCCTGGAAGGCTGCGGCAGAACAGAACAGTGTTACATTAACCTTCCACCTCTCTTCTGTTCAGCGTTCTCTTCGCTTCTGTCTTCCTCATGTTGGCTCTTCTTCCTGATACCGTGGACCGTTTTATTCCTTCCTTTATTTTTTCACTTTTTCCTTTCTCACTTTTTTGGACTGCTTTGTCTCCATGTCTCTTCACTCCTCATGTCCCCTTTTCTAAGATCATAGATGAGCAGATTCAGTCCTTAGAGAGAATTAAGGGTGAAGCTTCATCTACAGTAGTCAGAAATTGTTTGCTTTATAAAGTCTAAATATTCACTTTCTGCCAAGTTTTGAGCTTCATTTGTCTTTTTTTCCTTGGGACACACTCCATAAAGTGAAATGCAGTGCTTTTGAGACCAGAGCTGTGATTTTATTATTTTATTATTTGTCTTTTTTTCCTTGGGACACACTCCATAAAGTGAAATGCAGTGCTTTTGAGACCAGAGCTGTGATTTTATTATTAAATTAAAAACTGAACAATTAATGAATCCATCTGCTGTTGCTGCTGTTCTGCAGTTCCAATTAAACTACATAAACAGTGGTAACAATGTAAGCATGTGAAGATTTAACCGTGATCAGGCAAGGCTCTCGTGTCTGTACCGTGGTATCTTATGTTTTTGACCTCTATGGGCTCGGTCATTCTATTGTTGGTACTAAAAAATGCAAAAGAATCTGAATCTTTTGGTACAACATGCCATATTTTATTTATGTTTATGTTTGCCTTTGTTTAGCATTCACTAAAAATAATAAATTAGTAATAATGCACATAGTAAGTTGTTACTTTGTGAAATCTTTATGCAGACCGAGGATATATACATATAGAAAGCATCAAAGTACTGACAGATCGGCTGCTGGTCACCAGATGTCAGATTTCCCATCTGGGTCCTGACAGTGTGCCTTTCTGGATGATCAACAATACAGACCAATTATTAATAGTCAGTCTATGACTTAACATTAAGCAGTCTGTGTGAACTAAATAACCACTAACACCAAAACCAAAGCATTTTCCAAAGTGGGATGAATAAAGTATTTCTTTTATCTTTATTAGTAATTCAAAGCATCTTTCATGTATTTTTTGAAAAGCATGCATAATGATTTCAGTTCATTCATTCAGTCATGAATGCAATTTATCATAGAATGCACTAATGCTAAACTTCCTCTGCCATGTATATTTCTCAAGTTTCTAACACATTTTTTGCACACATGAATTAAAAAAAATTTTTTTATACATGCTTTAATAATTATGCAAATAAGTGTTATGTGATGGAAACATGAAGTTATGTAAATAAACTTAGAGGCATATAACTGCCTTTAAAGAGACATTTTGCTGGTTTGCAGAATGGTTGTGGATCCTAGCCCTTTTAGGCTCTTCCTGTGTCTGCATGGGTTTTCAACAGTTTCCTCTGGTTTCCTCCCACAGTCCAAAGGAATGCATGTTAGGTTAATTTGTTACCAATTAGTCTGGCTTCTTGTGTAAGGTGCTTTGAATGGTTATTAAAATTAGAAATGTGTCATGCACATCATGTCACATCGTGTGGTTTGCCTGTTTCGTCAGCATTTGGGTTCTTCTTCCAGCTTCCCTGTTACAACGTAACCCTTAAGACTTGGATCTCTAAAGGTTTTATATTTATGAAGCTACCTCTAAGCACAAAACGTGGGCTGGGAGGTGACCTTGGAAGCCTGCAAAGAAAAGTTGGTTTGGTTTGCAGTTTTTTATTTGAGTAAGTAGTATCATAAATAAATTCCACAACATAAATTGGGTGACTGGCTCTCTGATATTATTTTTGCCCCTTACAAATGAGAGAAAACAGTTTAGGCTGACCTTTTAAAGCACAACTAATTTATTCCATCTAGGTGCCTGACAATGTGACTCGTTAGAGTGACTGGGTTAGAGTAAGGCTGAGAAATGAAGGTTAAAATGTCATAAGATTTTAAAACGTGCAGACTTGTGGCTATATACATTTTTATTACATGTGGTATATGACCAGTAATTACTGGCTACTCTAATGGCCACTACAGATTGTTGTGTTCATTTATTAGCTCAATTACTTGTTGAAACATTCAACAAATGCACGAGAGATTATGATGAAGAAGGAAACAGGGCCCACACAGACTGCTTATGTATAGGACTCAGAGTTCTAGTCAATGCACCTCATCTATGAGTCTCATCTATGGTAACACATGGCAAGACAACACTTTGTAAACTGTAAAACTGTAACACTATGAATTATTATGCCGCCCTATAGCAGCTTGTACTGCTGTACTTTAGAAGTAAAGTATCCATACATTTTGGTACATCACAATAACACATATTTTTGTGAAGTGTTGTCTCTGCACAACTTATGCATATTTCATGGTTCTTATTTTGGGCATCCCTTTATAAACTGTTGAACTACGTAATTTAAAGCATGTTTAAAATATTATTTGCAGATTTTATATTCTTTTTTGTAGATATTTCTCCTGTAGATTTACTATATATCTTTTCTAATATGTTCTTTGACAATGGTTGCTCTCACTTTCCTATTTTTCATGTTTTTTGCATTATTATTCAGAATCAGAAACAGAATACTTTATTAATCTCCAAGGAAATTATGACTGATATGGACCAAAACTTGAAGACAAATTCCTTTTAGAATTGTCTTCAGTTGTCAGTAGAGACTCTGTAAGCTTCAAACAGCATCCACGTTAGGATCTGCTTTGTGTTTAAATAACTGATCTTCCCACATAACTGACTATTGGACCAAACGGGTATCATTATATGTGAGTGTGTCCTAGAAAGAAAAAAAAAAAGAGCAGTTGCTGACTCAGCTTACTCCAATCTGCATAGTGGCTCCCCCTGGAGGCATACATGTTCACTCACACAGATGCACAAACTAACTGCCTGAAGGTCTTTTTACATACGCAACTTAAAAGTTGTTCATAGTGCTGAAAATATGAATAGTAGTAACACAAAGCAGAGAGGAAAAGTAATCTTTCCATAATCCCTAGCAGTTTATAATTTCACGGAGTCAGCAGACAAAATGAGATGTTTTGGCCCCAGGCTGGATCTGCATGACTGCAGAGTGAGCAGGCACAGGACTGCAAATGGGTATGATTGGGCTTGTTTTAATTGCCCCCCCACTATCAAACTTCTCCAGTATCTTTTCTTGCTGTACATCTCGTATGCCCCCCACCTTGTATTGAGCGATATTATTCTATCCCATCACTAATGTATGAAAAACAAAGTCCTCTGAAATTTGACTACCTAGAGTTCCATGACAGATGACTTATTCAAGTAGCAGTTGTCATTTTTACATTTCTAAAATGTTATGTATTGCACTCTGGGATTGCTAACAGAAAGCAATATATGCCATGACCACTTTCACCCCAAAGCGGGGACTGATTTCAGACACGTTAACTGGACTTACTGAAACATACTGAAATTGTTAACTGCTGTCTTCAAAGTCATGTGAATCATCGTTACGTTTCCCCCCCTATCTTTTTTGTGTGTTTGTGTTGCTGCTAGAGGGCAGTGTTTACCTTTTCACTGTAAATCAAAGCAGCTGTGCTTTTTAGTGGGCACACTCTCCATCCAACCTTCTGGAGCTGTGTTTAGGAAGGCTATCTAATGCCTCTCTTAGCATTCAGGGGACAGATGTTGGGGAATTCATTATCTGCTTAAAGGCCGCTCAGCTGGACTTTCAGCGCCCAGAACCTCAGTTTTAATGTTTGAAGAGAACAACATCTGTGATAAGTCCAGCTTGGTGGACAGCTACTGTCAGCACTTATTTCTGTAAACGTCAGGTAAGCTATAAACATATAGAAATCCTGGATGACTCACTCAAAATACAAACCACAGCCACAACAATGAGGAGACGAGTGTTGTTAGAGATCAACTTTTAAGCAAACATTTTGGTTGATAGTGGTGGTTTGCGGTTAAAGGTCGTTGTCACCACTGGTAGGATGATACCAGGACCCTACAGAAGTTGCACTGGCTGTCCAATTCCTCCAGATTGGCAGTATGTACCATTGACAGAAGGTTTGCTGTGCCTTTCAGCACAGTCTCAAGAGCATGGAGGATATTCTGGGACACGGGCGTACATGTGACAGACATGAAAGGGGTATAGAGAAGCTGTGGAGAATGTTATGTTGCCTGTAACATCATTCAGTATGACCGGTTTGGTGATGGGTCAGTGATGGTCTGGGGAGGAATATCCAATGGAGGGACGAAGAGACCTCCACAGGCTAGGCAATGGCACCCTGACTGTCATTAGGTATTGAGGTGAAATCCTTGGACCCACTGGGATGAAGTGGACATGATGTGAGATAATGAGACTACTGAAAAGAGTGAAGAATATCACTGATTGACATGTGACCTAGTAGTAAATATGTTAGAGGGTCAACCAAGGCAACTGCAGCCTGGAAAGTCTGCAAATGACTCACGATCAGCTTTAAAGTTATCTGCAACCTGACACAGATTAATATTAGAAAAAAATAAAATTAGAGTTGGGTTTGTAAATGCAAGCTATAATGACACTCTTTTTTAAGGCCCACAATCGCAATATGTCTGTTTATCAGTGTTGAAAGGTAAACTTATGTAAATCAAACCATCTATTAGGTATAACTACTTATTCTCCACAGGTTGATGAATGGGCACAAGCCTGTTTTAGCTGTTACATCTGGGGAGCAAAAAAATTGTCTTCCAATTTGTTTTTGGTTTTTTTGTTAGTTTTTGTGTGTGTGTGTGTGTGTGTGTGTGTGTGTGTGTGTGTGTGTGTGTGTGTGTGTGTGTGTGTGTGTGTGTGTGTGTGTGTGTGTGTGTGTGTGTATTCTTATCTTTTGGGGCCTAAAAAACACAGACACTGACATAGGACATATGCGGTTCTGCATTTCTTCTTTTGGATATTTTACTGGTGATAATCCTGGAAGCATGTTTTCCTTTTGGTGATGCAGAGAAACATCTTACTACTTATTAATAGAAACATCTGTTTGTTGGACCTTATGTATGTCTTGTCATTGTAGCCCTTGTTCCTGCATTTTTGATATCCGCCATCTGTGGCATGTGTCTGGCTACTAGTCTGCGTACAGATGACTGTGGTTGTGGGTTCCTTGTTTTGACTTGTGGCTAATACTCTTCTTCACTGCTGTCATCTAGTAAAGGGCTATCCAACTGCTCTTTAGCCGGGTTCAGTTTTGAAGTCCAGGTACTATCGGGTGTTCTTAGGTGGCCAGTGGAGCACTTTACTGTCAGACTTGTATTGGATCCGAGCATTTGTGATGGCAACATCAACGAAATGACTGATGACACCTATCATTCATTTCTTTGTTCAAAGCACTTTTACACACATACATACACCAGTACAAGTGCTTTCTATCTAGCATTCACACACGTATTCATACTCCGATGGACTGACAGTCCAGTCTGTCTTATGGCCTTATGGTCTTATGTTTTATGGCCATAAGCTAGTTTGCTTGCTGTGAGCAAGCTGTCAAACTATTTGGTGAATGATGGCTCAAGCCTCCTCCAGACAATCATTACTGATGCTCCCCTACCCTCTTTTCGTAGCTGCTTATCTCCTGGTAGCTGGCATGGCTTTGGTACTTGGTTCTTCAATATAGTTCCAATTGCTAGAAGACCTTTTGTGAGCAAAGTATCCACAATATTAATTGTTGTGCAGTATTGAGCAAAGAATATGCAAGTTCCTGTGGGAACAGATTTAACCAATTGCAAGACAACTCCTAATCTTTTTTCCCTGAATGCATTTTTCCCTTGGTACACAAGGAGAACAAAGACTTTTAGGCCAGTAGGGTTTGGCTTACGAGAGGCGAGGTACACCCTGGACAGATCACTAGTCTATTGCAGGGCTAACACATAGACAACCATTCGCACTCACATTCACACTTATGGCCAATTTAGAATCATCAATTAACTGTTCTGTTAATCTGTACATCAGTGAGCATTATACATGAACACACATGCACTCATGCTAGTTCACAGAGATGCAGCACATAAGATGAGCAAATAAATAAAAGAAATTAGTCATATGATGTGGGGGGTTTTTTGGTTTTTTTTAAATTAACGGTATAGTTTTAAAGGATAGCAAAATTCTAACTAAACCTTACACACATTAATTTCCTATGTTTTAGCAATACCAATGTGATGAAGTAAAATAAAAGATATGTATAACCAGAGATCCATTTTTTAAATGTGTGTAATTTACAGTGTAATTTTGCTTTAACGTAGATGGAACATCAGAATTGTACATCTACTACAAGCTATCTCTACCCAGGCTTTAAGATGCCATTTGAGTGATATGTGCGTTCCTAATGCTCTTTTAAAGAATGAAAGAAATTAGTTCTGGCAAGCAAAAAGACTTCCTGCAGAAATGGGAGCAGCTCAGAGGATTAAGAGGGGATGTTCTAAGTGCTAAGCACCAATGGCTTCCATTCAATTTGATCACTGTGAGAGAGTTTAACTACACAAGTACAAGAAATTTGTTAGACTTTTATGAGTCTCCAAAATCACTGATTTCAATTCAAACTTTCAATACTCAGAGTTTTTATTTAACAAAACAGTAATGAACCCCCAACAAAGACACATCCCATGTTATTATTTTCAATATTACAAAGCTTCTGTGTAAGTTCAATAAGAAAGATCTGTAATCCCTCATCTGCCTGCTTTCCTCTGTTAGGTTGTTTTTCAGTTCTTCAACCACTTTCTGTTCAAGCACTTTGCCATGCTGTCAATCCTAGTACTGTCATTGTTACTCTAGTCCAATCCCTTGCCTTCTTTGAGCCAATCAGCCTTCACTTTGCATGGTGTAAATCTTTGGTCTCTGTCATTTTCCCTTTCAGACTCATTCATCCGACCCACCTCCTCCCCATCTCCACCTCACAGTCACCTCAGTCAGAGCTCCATCCAAGCCTCAGTTTTCATCTTCACCACCACCAGCATCTAGAATCTGGTGGGTCCTGTCCTAAATCTTATCACCGCTGGGATTTCATTCTCACACGATAGGTCATTGGAGTCTAATTGCCAAATACATTAAATTTTACAGAATGCAACTATTTGCAAATCTTATACACCAGTATTTTATTCACAGTGGAAAGAAACCATACCAAATCTTAAACAGAGAAAGTGTAACATTTAGCAAAAGTCTTATTTACATCTTATTTTAACACCAGTCCACAAACACCTGGGTGCTTAACAGACCTGCTGCTGGACTTGTTTTCCCATTCTTATCTGGTTTAGGATTCTAGTTGCACAGCAGTCCTGGGCAAGCACTTTAGCAACAGTGGGAAGGAAAAACCCCCTTTTAAGCTGAATGCTCTGCCTTCCATACTACTACATACTGCTACTACAGCTGGGTTTTTAAGTAATGGTTTAATCGCTGCCACCTAATAAGCATGTGGTACGTAGCCCAGTAATATGAATAGATTAATCATATTTAAAATTTTAGTATTAATTAATGGTAGGACTTCTTTGAGCAGTCTTGTAGGAATGGGGTCTAAAAGACATGTTAATGATTTGGAGGAAGTAAATACTGAAGTTAACTCAGAAAAATCGATCAGAGACAAACAGTCTAAAAAATGATCAATAGTACTGAAAGTAGCTGTACGTAATAATACGTCCTTGAGATGATTCTAAGTAATTTTTTCTCTAATTTTTATTTTTTATTTTTGAAGAAATTTATGAAATCATGACAGTTTAAGGTTAAAGGGATGCTTGGCTCAACAGAGCTCTAACTCTTTGTCAGCCTGGCTGCAGTGCTTAAGAGAAACCTAGGATTGTTCTTAATTTCTTTTTTTAAAATAGAGCAATAAACTATTTTTCCAGGCTAAATAAAGATCTTCTTAATTAGTGAGATTCCATTTCCTCTCCACCTTACAGATTATCTGCTTTAACGTGTATGTTTCAGAGTCAAGTACTTCTATTAAATCATTTACTGACATGGACTTAGAAGAGAGAGACGTAGTGTTTAATAATCCACATTTCACATTTTTACTCTTTGACGTTGTGGATACTATATTGTTCTTTCTTTGTGATTTTTGATGTTTAAATCATTTTTTTCAGATTTTTGGTTTGTTTTTTGGTGGTGTTGGAGAAGACAGTCTCTAAATATGCAAGGGCCTTCCCTGAAAAAGATATTTTCTGCATTGAAGCACATGTTGTGTATTCCTTTCAGCACTGAATGATGCAGCACTCAATGGTGAATTGTTTTTACTTTTTCTTTGCATGACAGAGCTCTGACTTGCATCTTTGGACGGCACAGTGAGCTGTGTTCACACAGTGATTTCTGGAAGTGCTCCTGAGACCATGCACTGATTTCCATTACATAATCATACCTGGTCTTATAGCAGTGCTGCCTGAGGGCCTGGTGATCACGTATGTCCAACGATTATTTTAATCAGTGTCCCTTGGGCGCAGAGATTTTCTTTTTTGACTCGTTATGTACTATAAATTATACTATGAAATTCAAAGAATTCTCAACTTTACATTGTGGACTACAGATCCAGTCTTTTTGCTGACTGATGCACCTCTGCTCATCTTTACTTCTAAGAAACTCTGCCTTTTGTCACTATTCCTAATTTTTTTGAGACACCATCGTGCATCAAATTCAAAATGATTTTTCTTTTTAGAGTTCCTCATTTCAAATATTTGATTTTTATTTTGTATGTTTTATTGTGAATAAAATATTAAATTTTGAGATTTGGAAATCATTGCATTCTCTTATTTTTATAAAGCACGTAACTTATTTTGAATTGGGTTTATAAATAGAATTTTATAGAATCAGCAGTTCTATTAAATTAGGATCAAGGATACTAGGTTAATTTTCTTAGACAGTGAAAAGTGGAACCTATTATGTTTAAACCCCTGACTTTTAAACTGCATTGAAGCATTTAATGTCACGACAAGGTGAAAAAAACCCTCTTCATGGCTTTAGAAAAAAGGTTTTGGATGCTTATGAATCTGTAAATGGACTGAAAAATTATTTAAAATAAAACTGAAAATTATCTACAAGTTTGTACATTTCAAACAACGTCTGTTCTTTCAAGAACTGATTGGCTCAGCAAATTCAGCCCAGGAGCAGACCATCATAGGCAAAAAGAACTGAAATTTCTCGACATTGAGATTTTAATTGTTCAAAAGCAACTGCAACAGATTCTGTTAGCTATAAAATTTTATTAGCTATAAAATTTTCATCTACTTACATTTTACCTGAAAGAAGCAAACTTGATCATATTAGACACAGACACTGTCAAAATTTCATGAATAAGCAAAATCCAGATTAACATGGCACAGCTGAAAAACTACTGCCATAATGTGAATGACAGAAATAGAAAACAACTGACTCTCTTATTTATGGTATATTTGATGGACACACTGTATCTAGGTCTCTCTTTATACAACATAAGCCAAATTTGAAGTTGGCCCATTTGGGTCCAACTCAGCAGGGTTCTTGTAATTCCACTTTGAAACAACTGTGTCTGACTATCCTGCTCAAAACCCAAAATCAGACAAACAATTTCTTGAAAAATATAAATCCCAAACTGACGGTGACATGTATTGAGGATATTAAGAAACTGAAAAGGGGCTTGCCAATGTATAAGACAGTCAGAAATCAACTGGCTGATAGGAAGATTTTCATTTCCATCAGAAATAATCCTGGCATCTTTCAAGGAAGAAACAGGGACAACTTTAACTTGCTAAGAAGAAAACGAGAACAGCTTTGAACCTTGCTCTCTACACGACTGATACGTATTTGCGTGGGATTTATGTTGTGTTGCATTTCTGCATTTAGAGTACAGTTACCTTCAATGCTTGTGCTTTTTTATTTGTATTTGCATATCTCTGGGCATGTGCTTAAGATAAACAAAATATTTTTAAAAAATCTGCTCCTTCCATTTACTGTTATATACACTGTTGGTACAATATAAGTTGCAGTATGTGACAGACATGAAAGGACACTGTTTAATAGTTTTCATCTGTCTGTCTGGGTCTGTTTTTGAGGCTTCTCATGCTATCGCCCTTGCTCCGCGACCACTCCTCTTCTTTCCTTCTTACAAAGATTATTACTGCCAGCTGACCTCCTACACACCACTTGCCACCCAGTAAGTTGTTTAAATACAAATAAGATGGAGGTATAAGAAAACACTGGAAGCTGAGTAAATACTACAATTATCATGCTTTTGTTTTGTTTTGTCTTCTCACACAGTAAAAACAATACAATATCCACATCTCTGCAGTATTAAAGTGCAGAAACACTGAATGCTAGCCATGTCTTTAATAATTTCTGATCTAATCTGAACAAATCCAAAAGGCACATGAAGCGAAACATTCTTTTAAAAAAGCCTCAGACTACAAAAATATATCCAAATAAGTGACATTAAGTAACATGAAAGTAGCAAAATAATGGACAAAAAAATGATCTTGTTCATTTTTCATAATATAGAGTGTGTTCAGCACATTTGACTGAATATAAACAAGAGGACAGAATGACATGCAAATTTAATGCCATATGATTATAACGTGATTCATCATAAAACATGAGCTCTTATTCTGACTCATCTCATAAACAATGTGGAAACAGAAAAAGGATTAGAGAACAACAAGCCCTCTGTCTCTCGCTCTCTTTCTCTTACACACACACACATAATTCAGCACCCAAACTCCAGCGCAGACCTCACACTCACTGAACTGCAGAGCTGAACAGCAATCTGCTGTACTTTCATTCCTCATAATTCATAATTAAGATCCAAAGTTTGTTTAAGGAGGAATGAATCTGCAAGCTGTTAGTGTTCTTGCTTTTTCTGTGGAAAAAAACTCCAACTTTATTTTATATTAAAAATTAAAATACCAAAGTCATAAATCTGATAAATAAAAATCAGATTAAAACAGATTAGCACCATAGTGCTCATTATTTTTGTACTCACCATCCACCATGTCTTGGCACTGACATCATAACACAACTGCCACTTCACCGAGCTGTCTGCTTCACTGCATCCTCCTGGTGCAGATGACATTGCCATGACAACAGAAAAGGAGCAATCAAACCATCAGTTCATGGCTTTTGAGGAAAACAGAGGACTTGAGTGATGATAAGTGATGAGCTGCGCTTCCCGTGTTTTTATCTGTATTTCTCAGCCTTTTTCAGATGCAGTCCTGTGTTGTTGTAGTTCAGCTCTGGGTCTTTATACAAAGTTCCTGAGAAGAACAGAGCAAGAAGCAAGTGGCAAACTAATGCCCAAATCGTCCAGTTTCTAAAATGAAGGGCTTCGATGTTTGGTTTCCAGTGCAACGACCATTAATGTACATTTGACATATTCAAGAATCCTCTAACATGTGTAGACACTTTGTGTTGCTTGTGTTTGATATATTCTCCTTGCTCAACAAATCAGTCAAGCTTCAGAAAAACAAAAAGTTAGTTATATTTAGTGTAGTTTTAAATAAAGCCTACATTATAAAAGCACAACAACAAAAAAAACAGCCTTGAACTATATAGGAATCCTGACCCAGCACCGTTTCTCCTCTCTGTCCCACTGGACTCCCACTAAATCCAAAAACTATCAGTCAGAAAATTTCAAAAGTCCCACTCCACCATGGTCCACTTCCAGTTGTCAGCTTCTTGCATTTCTTTCTTCATACAAAAGCCGAGCTGCTTACCTGTCACGTTCTGTACCCCACAACCTCGGGGAAAACCTCAAAATTTGAACTCCAAACAAAACTCAACATGATATTGTGCTCTTGTCAGTTATGCTTCCCCTGATCATTCCCTCATGTGGCTCCTGACAGTCTCTTCATTTTGGAAAATCAAAATAAATAGGCATTAGTTCTTTGTAAGTACTGAATATATTCCAGTATTGTTTTTCTAGGTCCTTTCAGCACCTGCCCATGTTCAGCAGTATCTCTACAGAGAGTCCCATTCAAAAAGTTCAATCAAGTTCCATTCTTTCTGACAATTTTAAAGTGGAGGAAAAACAGCAGCCAACAACCAAACCGACAAGCCAGCCACCCCCTTTCTTTATTCCACTGAGTGGGCTGTCACTTTGAAGAGGCGGATTAAGAACTAGTAGACACACATGCGGGTACACACATACATCAAATGCTTGTTGCCAGCTGTCTAATCACATACATGTACAAAAACATACACACATTGCTTTAAAAAACACTAATGTGCAAATAAAACACAAATGAGCCAAAAACCCTTTTGGTCAAGATGTCCACTGTGACTCAGTGCTCATTTTGAAAAAATGCACTGACCTTTCTCTGTCTCTCACTCGCTCGCTCTCATTTTATCCAACACCCCCACAGCAGCACGGGTTGGTACAGGGATCCTTAAATGTAACTTCTTCAGTGGTTCATGGAAGCATGAAATTCTCTAAAGTCCTATCATTTCAAATCTCTCTTATTTTAGGAAGAGCCACTTGAAGTTATTCCACAATCAAACTGTAAAACTCAAGGTGAGAAGAAAAGATGATACCTGACTCTGAGAAACCCAAGAAAAAACGGATACTAATACTGCTAATACTGAGCTTGTTAATACCCTAAATATTTGGGTGATTCACAACTACATAATTACTCCTAAATTTGTTCAGATTCTATTATTTTGTAGTGAATTTTCAGTTATGTTTGTTGTGCTGGAAACTCACACCTGCCCATTCTGCTCTGTGTCTCCTCTGTCAGCATGAAAAAACGTGTTAAAATTACACGCCAGAAGAATCTGGTGCCTCACAGCAAAAAGGTCCTAAGTTCGACTCCACCACTTGGGTGTGGAGTTTGCATGTTCTCACCATGTTTGTGTAGGCTATCCAGGTACTCTGGTTTCCTCCCACAGTCCAAAGACATGCAATTGGTGAGGTTAGGTTAAATGGTGATTCTAAATTGCCCATAGTTGTGAATGGTTGTCTGTCGCTCTGTGTCACCCCTGTGACAGGGTGTATCCCATCCCCCGCCCTATGATAGCTAGGATAGGCTGCAACCCTGATAAGAAAGAGGACGGGTGGTTTCATCATCATCCTCACAGTTGTGCTTTTTGAGTAAATGATGCTGTGTGTATTGAGCCAGATGGACATAGCTTTGGCCAATACCTAGGAAGCCAGGTGAGTCAGCAGACCCTCAGACTTTGATTCCAGCACACTAAGGCCAGTGTATGTGGGCCAGTTTTGAAGCGTTCATTCAAACCAAACTATCAGTGTTTGTACTCCACTCCCCTCTTTTCACCACCCATGCATTTTTGTGCCTTTAGGAATTTATGTGCATTTAGGTATTGATAGTCTTGATCTGCTCTAATCTTACTATATAGAAGATCTTGAGATGACTGTTGATGAACTGATGTTATATCAATTAAAAATAAATGACCTAAACTGAACTGTTCGGAATTGTACTTGAACCGAATGCTTCTGGCTTCCCAGGAGCATGGGGCCTAACCATTTTGGAGACCTGGGGGTGGCAACAACTCTACAGACCAGTTTTTGCAGAAAAAACTAATAGTAAAATTGCTGTTTTGGTCAAATGTACACAACCACTCACCCACCCACCTACAACCACACACACAGTCTATATAGATAGATAGATGTATATTAGAAAAAACTATGTGACACATGAAAATATTACTGATAAGTTCAATTTCAGTGTATGCACAGTCTGCCTGACACGCTATTGGACATCTTTATGTAATTTCATAATTTCATTCGTAATTTCAAATCATACTTCCTTCACAGGGTATTTGAAAGATGTTGCAATTTTGTTTTAAAGTAAATTAACCAATTTACAGTACTACCTCTGCCCTTTTCTAAGCTGCCTTGTCTAGAGGACGGGTGGTTTTTCAGGGTGTGGTGACAGTGTGGTTGACTTAGTGTCTATGTCAGCCCATAGAGTTATAGCCTTACAGCTGAGGGCTTGAGGTCTCCGGATCAGGCCAACCACAGCCCACTGACGAGAAGGTCAATACTCCTCCACCAAATGTCAAACTGCTGTTTTAGGCTTGCCTTAAACTGGCATTATTATTTAGGGTACTATTGTTCTTCCCTGATCTTTTCAGTAGTTTTTCCCTTCAAATACCTAAATACTACTTTAAATACTAGAGAGGATGAAAACTTACTGAGGGTTTAGCAGTATGAAACAGCCCACCTCTCACCACACACATGCACATAAATTTAAAACACAATCCTGTAATTACTAGTTCAATCAATCATCTCTAAGGTTCCCACCCCCTCACTTAATTAGACAATTAACCTCCCTCAAAGGTGTAAACATGCAGCAAATCAGGCATAAACACAGCACTGTTGGTCCACAAAAACAACAGGACATAAAGGGAGTAAATTACAGGTCAGAATAAGCACACATACACACACACACACACACACACACACACACACACACACACACCCACA
>VUQG01020810.1:0-18953 GCA_015106755.1 Etia nguti | reverse complement strand
AAGGATAGCAAGGACTGGTCCGGCCATTAAGGTAAAAAAGAAAAAAGAAAAAAAAGAAAAAAAAAAGGAAAAAAAAAAAAAAACAAAAAAAAAACAAAAAAAAAAAAAAAAAAAAAAAAAAAAAAAAACAAAAAAAAAAAAAAAAAGAAAAAGAAAAATATAGAATATCTATAACATTATACGAAATCCCTGTCAGCCAGACCTCACTGTATGAATATTTTACAGGATGTGTTTTTATGTCTTCCTCCTTCAGGTTGGTGGAGGGAAGAGCTGGTAGTGGGAGGAAGGAGGAGGGTTGAGAGGGAGAGGCTGCGTGTACAGCTCCCCCTGGTGGTTAGGCAGGGTCTCACTACCTGCGTGTCGGCAGATGGAGCCCATTCACCTGGGGGGGCACGTTGGGCAGGAGCAACTCCAGCTGAGCAAAGAGGGAGAAGTGGTCAGAGGGGATGTGTGGATGTGGGCAGCCGCTGACATTGTTCTCTACAAGCCAGTGGTGGTCCAAAGGGCCCAAGATACCCAGCACGTTCAGGTGAGGCTTCGAGTAGAAAATATAGTCGATGACACCCTGAGAAGAGAAATACAGAAGTGACTTTTGCACAATTTTGTGCAAGAACAGACTGGTCCTCAATATCATTTAAAAAATACGAATACATTTAATAAAAGCAACATCACATCTGTGCGATTACCTTAAAATCGAAGGTGTAGTTGGTATAAGGCATCAGGCCGTTCTCATAGGCGCTCTTTAACTTGAAGCCGTGGGTGATCCTGCCATTGGACGTGCTGTTCTTGCCATTGCAATTGAATTTGGTCAGACAGTCGCTGTAACGGAGCTCCTTGAAGTCCTTGTGGGTGCAGTCCACTCCACCAGTACTCAGGTACTCCACTACGCCTGAACGGAGAGAAGAATTGAACCATCAGCATTAATTTAAAAAGAAAAAAACCAAACAACTGAAATGATCCCACTATGAAAATATTTTAAAAAATTAGAACAGTAATAGAACGACAGGTGGCAGAACATGGAAAATTTATTAGTTAAGAAAAAAATTTATCTGCACAGTTTGCACTGTTATTTAAACTCAAATCTGACTGTAGTAAAAAATTAATTTAAATATATTGCACTACTGTATGCAGTGAGCCGGCTAACAATTCTGTTCGCCACCAAGAAAAGGCAAATATTGATGTAATTTGTGTGTATTTGAATGCCAAACACAATAATTATTTTCATCTATTTATCCAATTATAATCAAACCCATTCTCAATTGCAAGGCAAGAGAAAATTAGGCAAAACAAGGTTGTCGGCATCTTTAAACATGCCAGATTTAACCATCCTTTACTCATTTCACCGAGATATGCTCGGCAGCAACAACATTAATCAGCTGTTAATATAAACTCAGCACTTCACTGGAGGCACCTCATCAAACACCCTGAAACCTGCATGGCATGAAGGTTAACGCGCCAATGTGTCAGAAGAATAAAGAACCACAACAACTGATTTATTTTTAACACTGTACAATTTTTACTGGACAGTTTTAATTTATCATGCTTTTTAAAAACAAAAACAAAAAACAAAAACCTTTTACCCTAATTTATCCCTTTATTGGGAATTCGATTTTCCACTTTGGCTATGGAATAATCATGTGGAATTTTATCCAGTTTTTTATTTTTAGTGATGTTCTTACTTCATGTTTCCACTGAATTTTATTCAATCTGATTTTTTGTAAGAGATCAAGTCTTCCCCCCTCCCTTAAGGGAAAAAACAAAAACAAAAAACAAACCCACAACTATAAAAAATTTTTAAAAAATGACTAAATAAATAAATAAATCCAAAACCCTAAAAAAAAAATTAAACTGTGGCCATAAACACCTGAAGAGCAACATTGTTTGGTTTGATATTTTAGTATTGTCCTAAGACAACTCGCACAATATCATTTATTTAACTATTTAAGATTTAGAAATACACCAAATAATTATTTTAGAGAAAATGTTTTGTAATGGTATAACATATACTTAGGGTGCACTAGTAGTGCCACCAAACACTGTTAGGAGATACTTGTAAACAAACCAAAATATCCTTACAAATACGTCTCTATTTTTAATTACTACTGTTTTACATTGTACTTGTTAAAGCCTCATTGCATAAATACCACAAAGTTGTAGAAACATTGCTTTAAGCTTCAACAAAAACAAAACAAAACAAACTTTTAAATATACTTGACAGTACACAAATTTATGAACAATCGGTGTACTGTAAATAAAACATTTTCTTAAGAGCAGATCGAGCACAGCTCTTTCCTACTTACCCGAGTCAGGCAAGGAGTTGAGGTCAGCGCACAGCACCAGTGGAATGGCATTAGTCTCGCCAGAGACTGAGGACAACTTGAGGCTGCGTGTGGCCTTATCCACTATGCTTTTCACCTCTGACAGGAACATCATGGTCTGGACCAGCTTGACATCAGAATACTCTGGGTCCCAGTGCATGTGAGCATTGGCAACAAGGAGCAGCTGCTTTTCCATGCCATGGAGAGACTTGCCAGCTGAAATTTGTGGGAGAGAAAGAAGGGGAAAAAAAAATATTAACAGGCATGTTTAACAGGGCAAAGTGGTACTAAGAGCATTAGGACAAACTGAACACACTGCCCTTGGCATAATCATCACCAAAATCCTCTGCAATACCACTCATGAGTAAAATTCAGCGAGAAGATGAATTTGTAGTACAAAGTGCTTTTTAGGGTTGGCAGAACTGTCTGATCTTAACCGTCTACTCACAGGAGAGCTCCATCATCTCTTTGCGGACCTCAAGCAGTACTGCTACCCCAATGTTATCCTTTGTCATCACCCTGTTCAGCATAGCCTCTGAGCCCTCGGAGTTAGCCATGGCCAGCTGGTTAAACTCCACTGTGTGCTTCTGCACTGCACTGAACCTAAAGACAAACAGGAGGAAAAGGCTACTTAAAACACTTTTCTAAGCAGAGATGAGGAGAAATAAATAGAAAATTCATAATATGTTGCAAATACAACGTATTAACGGGTCCATAGAAATCAAAACCTGATTTATATTTGGCATTTCTCACATTTAGGGTTATAATTTTGCTATGACGTGATGAAACCTGCTTCCGGGCCCAAAGTACTCTGCATTTATTAAGGCTGTTGTGTTTTTAACATGTTTTAATGCTTTGTATCTTGTTCTATTTAATCTCAACAAGCCCCTAAAAACAGTCAGTGATCATTGTCGGCTTCTCTCGGTTTTTATTACCGCTAATCATTTTAAAGCTCATTTTTTAAAACCTTACGTTGTAACTACAGCCCAGCCCATGCAGCAGTATATTAATGACTAACCTCATATTGTGGATGGATTATCTCAGTTGTTCTGACTGAAGTTTGGTCCATTTACAGCATCCTGCTATGCGATTGCATTTGCCCCTAACCATTGGGAACTCTCACATTAACTTTTATCGAGTGCAAAAAGTCCTCCGTTCATTAGGGTTCATCCTCCAGCTTCACTGTGTTTATGTTATGCTAACATAGCTGTGTCGCTAGCGATCACGTAGCACATCATCATATACCAGCTACTCCAACTTCAGTAACTCTACAAACGTCACTGCTGTTCAGTTTTCTGTCTTCATTTATGTCGGAAGTGATAGCAGAGCTGTACGTTTTAATTTGTTTCAGAAATCTCTCAGTCAGAACGTTATATTTAGATGGAAGCTAGCGAGCTAACTCCTTGCTAACTTCTAACTCCGTTAAATTTCATAAACTCTGTTTTCATGGATGCCTGGATGTTAAACTTAATTGTTAAACCTGGTAGAGGAGCCACACTGATCATTTTATTACACATGAAAGAATTTAGACAGTTTTTCAACTCTCAGTGATGCTGCAGTGATCGTTTGACTTTGGGACCTGCAGCGGAGTTTGGGCCCAGACACGGCTAATGATGTCAGACTTAAAGACCAGATTGTGGACCATCTTTTGTGCAATACTGGCAGTCTTGCCTTGGGGGGTCCAGCTCAAGATGCACAGCCTGATAAGTAGAGCCTACCCACTGACATATTGTTTGCAATTAAACTAAAATAAAAATCCATAGATATTGTATCGGTCTGAATGCGACTCACTCCACACCCAACTGGATGCCTTTATGCTTGGGTACTTGGGAACTAACTAAAAAACTGCTCAGCCTTGTTTGGGAACCAGGGTTTCATAACAATTGATGATTCTCACAAAAAATTCAGGTCACTATGAGAGCACAAGAGTGCAAGTGGTTAGAAGAACCAAGATGATGATCTGGATGTGAGAGCAGCCAAATAACAATCAGGTAAGGTTTCTCATTTCATGGTTCTGTTATCAGAAGCTTTTGATCACCTTACTAAAGGAGTTCAGGACCTCACACTTTAGAGGTTAGGGTTAAAATTATACACTGATGGTGTGGTATTATATATTTATTTACTCTTTTAAACCTCACTGACTTCTAGTGTTACTGAACTATATTCTCTCAGACTGCATTTTGTGTGCTTACTCTGGTAAAGCACAACTTCTCTAAAAGAGACACAACTGGACAGTGAGCAACAATTATTTGAATGCTAATAAAAGCTACATGTAAAGCTTTTCCTGTCCCTAGAACAGTTTTAACAAAAAGTTAAAAGTTTTATAATTTCAGTTTAACCTTTTGTTGCACATATTGTCTTTATGATGGAACTTTATTTTTGACAGTGATAAAAACATTAGTACTATTAGCTGCTATATGAACAAACCTTTCAGCTTTCATCCAAGCATTACTAAAGACAAACTATTTTAACCACTACAGAGTGAAACCAAACTACACATACCAAAAGAATAGTTTCACTTCAAGCTGAAAACAACAGCTAAACGTTAAGTTAAGCTAAAGCTAGATTAGCCTTTTGGGTAATTGCATGATATGGCTGATGGCATCACTGTCTGGAGACTACAATAAAAACCTAGTAATAGACCTTCTCCTTTGCAGTGTAGTTAAACTGATAAGATATGCATAGCAATAGTTAACCATAGGTTACAGTTTCCCAGTGTAATAGACTGGACTTTGAGTGAAAGGCTTACAACATGATATTTCACTTCTTTCTGAGAACTACTGCATCCACTTTGTGGACACTAGAGATGACCTAACAGGAACATTGGCCACTCAGACAGCAACATTAGGTGACGTCAGGTTTAACTGAGATTGTTTTATCGGATAGAGGTCCTAAACATTAACTGGCTAACAAGGAGAATGAAACTGCTTCACTATATGCAACAATAAATCAATCTAATTCACCACAGGACCTAAAATCATTTCCAGCTATTCTTAAGCCATGAAATATTTGCCAAAAACTATAGACACATACTTTTCTGTCCTGTAAAAAATTGCACATCCATCCACGTGCTTTCGATCCGACTCAGACATAGTTCTGGCTCGTGACTTTGGACTGAAGAACCCGTCGTATCCTTGCTCCTTCAGCTCTGGCAAGAAGAAATTGTAGTACTGCTCTGTCTCAACTTCCTGCAATTAACAGCAAAAAACAAGTTCTAGGGTGAACAGGAAAGGCTGTTATTCATGGAAGTACATCAGTTAACCCCCTCCAAATATAAGACCATCTGCTCTACATTAGACATTTATTAACAGGATGGGTTATAAAAACAGCGTGTTATAAAAATCAAAAATAGACATAGAAATCTGCACAATATAATAACTTATGGTGATCTTTGGGAATGACACTGATGAATAGGAGAAACATCTTTGTGCAAGACATAATTTAAAGAGCTAGAAATGAACGCTTCTTGAGGTATGTACACATTTAAAATGCAATACTACTCCGACCATTTTATTTTTTATATTTAAAATTTCTAAAACTCTTTTAATTTGTATGTTTTTATCTGATTTTTTTTTTTATTGTTTTCAAAGAGTTTACATATTAAAGTCTTTTTTGTTTTAAAATCTGGTGTTGAGCTTACACATTTTTACAAATGGAAAATGTAAAAACTAAATTACAGCAATGATAAAACTGAAAGTGACACTGGAAGATTCGGGTTCAAGGAAAGTAAGACAATAATATAATTTAGCTAACTTTAGCAGCTAAAAGTTGTAGGTTATGTCCACTGAATAAATATCATCTGAAAACATCACAAATCTCTGATGGTTAGAACTGGTAGTCAATGTGGGATTGATCATCATGGGCTAAATTAAATGTGCTTGTAACAGATTCCCAGAAACCAATACAAGTCTCTCCAAATTGTATAGTTTTGCCTTTTAGCTGGCATGATCCCCCCCCCCCAACAATAGCTGCTACATCCATAAAAAAACATAGCTCTAACCAGTTTTTCTCCACTCTGTATATGTGCTTGTCTTTACCCCTCATCAGCCCTAAGGGCTGATAGGTTGCACAAAGCAAATAAAAACCCATCCAGTGGTGTCTTTATAATGAATAGTCAGAGTCAACGTGGTGCATTTTTTAAAAAATAAAATGGATAACAAACAAATGGAAAAAAACCATAATGAATTAGGCCTCTTAACAAACACATAAGGATCACTAGTTCCAATACAAGCACCTAAATATATTTAGCTGCAAACAAAGGTCTACGCTAAGCACTCTTAATCACAAAAGAAAAGTTTGCAATTTTGTGACACTATCCATTAAACTGAAAACATCACAATTTTCACGACTGTCAACTGAACATAGTACTCTTATTAGAGTGTTAGCATAACAGTTTACATGTGATATTGTTAAAATAATGAGTGACAGAATTTGTGTGTGTGGTCACGAGAAAATTTTTGACCAACTTCTTGGATCCATTTGATAGAAAACAAAATAGAAACAATTATGAGACCTAGAAAGAAACTTTGACATCTCTCACCTGCAAGCTGATGATGTCTGCATTGCAGCCCATGATCTCCTGCATGATGGATTTTTTCCTGTACTCCCAGTTTAGAGCCCAAGTGGGGCAGTAGCCATATAGCTGACGTGTGGCATACTTATCACACAGCACATTGTAGCACATCACAGAGAACAATGCTAAGGACACAAACAGGAGAAGAAAAAACAAAAAACATCTTATCAAACTGTGCACAAAAGTACAGTTTCACATATATTAAAAAAACAAAACAAACAACAAACAAACAAAAGAACCACAAATCTGCAGTTGCTTGCAACAGTAAAATAAAAACAAAAACAAAATTTAAAAAAAAAAAGCTGAGTAAATCTCATCTAGGGCTGTTCGATATATATCGGATGACGATATAAAAACATCTATCGTTTCATATTACGCTATTGTTCGTTTCTCTTATATTTAATATAACGGACAAACGCCTGTTTTTCTGCGTTGTCGTTAGCAACAACGACGGTAAAACCATTGCATGCCCGCTTGTTCATTTTCCACATAAACCTTTCACAATAAAGCTAACGATCCTGTTGAGACTTTTCAAAATAAACTGAATCACGTGAAAGAGGATGCAGAGCGTTTATGGATAAGAAGCAAAAAAGAGCTGTCAGGTGCTAAAAAATAAACCTTAAACTCAAACGTTAGAACAGGCTTTTCCCCACAGCATGCCGTGTAATAAATACAAAGAAAACGGCGGCCGTTACAACTTATGTCTAAAAATGTATAGTTTCATGCATCGGTTAAAACACTCGACTCCAGCTACACGACACCCAGCTGGAAACACTTCACGCAAGTCGAGCTGCCCGAGATTCACAGAATTTACAGAAAATGTTACATTTTTGTGATTTATATCGTTGTCGGGACGATAGATGTCTCATATCGGGATGTGAGATTTTGGTCATATCGCACAGCTCTAATCTCATCATTACAGAAAGCACCAAAATCAACTACCAGTACATCTTCAACCCAAGAAACCTAGTATAGTACTGTAAATCTGCATCAGATCAGTCGTTCTTTTTGAATAATTTGTTTTGCTTTGGTTCAGCAACCGAAACAATGCTTATACAGTATCGACTAAACACAAGTGGTAGAGCTTTTGCTCTAGAAAGAGGGGCGGCACTAAATTTCACACCAAACAGATTATAAATTCGTGCACTTTTCAGATTATAGGAATTACATGCAGCACGTTCGTGTTTAACTGGGTAATTTTCTTGATGATCAGATACATGCGAATCAGTTTATGTGGGTGCAAGCTGGATTCATACTAAACTACATCAAACTTTGGTTTGCAAACTTTGTACTTTACATAACTGTACCTTCCAGACTTGATGTCACCGTTTACAAATCCACTACCAACTGTTGTAACCTGATGACGCAGTCTTCTCTGGAGGGTATACTACTACGAGGACACTTGTGCGCAGTGTACATCTTTTACAGGTCTGAGCTGTCTAAATGAGTTGCAGTCTGAACTGCTCTTTTAGGATCTAGGGTATATTTGCGGTTTAAAGCCACAGCGCTTAACTGATCACTGCATTGCATACGATTCTGAAACTCGCAACCACACAAGGCAAAAACCATACAGGTGCTTCTGTTCAAAGTCATGTTGTGTGTATTTTGTTCTTACCCGAGGGCCGTGCTCGATCAGATTCCTGGAGTGTAATCCACGACCGGGGTGGGGGTTGTTCTGTTGGCACTGAGTTTATGGAAAATGGTTCAGCGTAGGTATCAACATAATATAGTCAAACAGTGATTTATTAAAATAAAATTTAAAAAAAAAACAGCACACACACACTACATGATCTGTTGAATTCACAACTGCTCCATCAATGCTTATCGATTTACCTTTCTGGTAAAAATGACACATTTTCAGGAAATTCTCACAAAAGCAAGAGAGGGAACACTCACTGCGCTTTATAGCCCCCGCCAGATTGTCTAACAAGTAGCTCAGCAGCCTCCGCGTGCCATCAGGTTCCTGGTAGAGGCTCAGAATTTCTTGTGCAAGTGGGTTTCCTGTTAAAGGAAAAGCAAATCAGGCTAAATCATCAGTGTTTTCCCTACCCGAGACCTCCTGGGCCCCCCACTAAACATAGGAGGAGAAAAAAAAAAGTATTTATATTTATTATTTTGTACATGCCATTACCAGAGTAATGAGCATTTGTTCATTTCCGCTTGAGTCTCAACTGTACACGTGTTTAACCATGTACTTCACTGAAAATGTACAACCCCTAACCACCCACCCACACGAGGAAATCAGGATAATGTTACTCAAGTGGGACATTTGTTAGGTTACTGTACATGCAATGAAATGTTGCCAACAGGTGTTACTCTGTCTAAAACAACAGGGTGAATGACCCCCATTTCAAGTTTGTCTTTAATAACAGAAGAAAATTGTAACAAAAACATCAGTTGCCACCACTGCCAATTCACCCTCTACTGCTGCTGCATCCCTAAAGAAATAAAAAAATTATAATAAAATGGAGGGATTTCCAGTCCAGAATGGCTACAAAAACAGTGAAGAGCCACTCACCTTTCAACCCCAGTGTTTGTAACTGAAACAGTTTCCCCAATTCAAATGGCAGAACCCGCAACTGGTTGTTATTTAAAAGCAGTTCCCTGTGGAGGGCAGATGGGAAGTGGATCATTAGAAACTAAACTTCTAAGATTAAAAATAAATACATACAAATCTTTGTCTTTCAAAAACATTTTCTGAAAATCTTTATTTAAAAATACAAGCATTACTTGAGCCTTTTAAATTAAAGCGAGACATTTCAACAGATGGGACAAGAGTGACAACAGTGGTAAAAATCAGCAGCTGGTCATTGCAGCTAGCTATATATATTTTAAAGTCTATCGGGTATAATGGAAAGAGTCCTTTATAACCCAATTTAGGATACAGGTATATCACTTACCTGAGAGACACCATGTTGCCGAGCTCTGCCGGCAGGCTCCTGATCTTATTGGATGAGAGATCCAGGTACACCAGGTTGTGTAGTTTGGCAATGTCTGGCGGGATGCGTGACAGTGAGTTGTCACTGAGGTGCAGGGCAGTGAGGTGGGTCAGAGACCACAGGGCTGTGCTGAGACTCCTTACTCTGCCTGTGGCAAAAATGGGAAAAGGCCACACAGGACACTAAGTCCAAGAATCCAACTCCCTTTTCACAAAGATAAATGTGAAAGAAAACTCTTCCCCATTGATATGAATAAGTCAAAACAGGTGAGCGGATTTCACAGTGGGGAAAAAAAAACAAACACACTATGTTTAGACATAACTGATAGGCTGCAATATTTCTTTTTGATAGTGAGGATTTAGTAATTACTTGTGTGCAGCTGTGCAAAGCAATGGAAAAAAAATTATGTGGGGGGAAAATAAATTTAAAAACCCAAAATGATTTCACTGTGTAACAAAAATGTGTAATAAAAGTACAAAATTCACTATGCCAGCTATATCTACACAAGCACAAACACCCTGAAAATACTCACCACTGATTTCCAGCTCAGCCCAGTATGACTTCTTCCCATTTGCTGCCTCCTCGCTGGACATTATTGTGTACATCCGCCTGGGATCCGGCGGGTCATATTTTTCCTTGGGCATTCCTATAACACTGGAGAAATAATTTATATTTTAACTTTTATTCACAAACAGACTAAAAGTATCCTTAAAATGAAGGTCAAGCTCCTAAATGTAGCCTGAAATAATCCAAAGTAAGTTTGAAGTGATGTGTCTGGCTCATCAGATTAGCCTAGTTGACAGTCCCGACCAATCAAAAACTATAAGTTTTTGACCAAGATGTGATTAAAGTCACAAGTTTCCGTTTACTGGTTATAAAGCAATGAGTTTCCTTCATATGGAGCTGTTAAAATGTCAACAGCTCCCTATAAAGACCGTGATTTCGCTTGAGTTACATAATTTAACAGCGTAAAAAAAAATACAACTGTAGAGCCATATTTTCCACGCCAACTTGAAAAACTAGGCTCTTAACAGTGTGAACCTTTAATTTGTGCAATAATTAAACCACATTTTAAAAAATTAGGTTAGCCCATTTTTTCCTCTTAGTGACGCTAACTGATTAGTCTAGCTTAACCTAATTAGGCAGCTATCGAACTATACATAACAAACGCTAGTTAACAAACTAGCTCGCTTGCTAACTAGCACGATGGAAACAGACAAACAAAATTTACCAGTTAGCCGACGCTAACGCCCTTTTCAAGTGGGTAAATGGATAATACACTAAATAATATTAAAAGATACCGTGCACTCTCGCTTTATATAATAGCAAAGCACTGAGCTGCGCATAAACACTAGGCCACGCAACAACGCATTAGTTAGCTGCCATTAGCTAGCTTCCACTAGCAAAAAGCACTATCACGGAGATAAACAGAGGAACCCAGTGCACACAAAGCGACAAAGCTGGACTTGAAAGCAATTGTGAGCTATTTAGCTTAGCTTGTGTTAGCTTATTGGCTAAAAGCTAACATCCTAATTATGTGAAGCTGACCGACTTCCTATTAAATAAGTGCCATTTCGGAAAATTACGGCAGCACTTCTAAAATTCCGCATACGATTCTGATCAATTGAGTGAAAATGGGTGAGTTATAACAGAAAGGATTCAATTTTTACCTGCAAGAGCATACCAAATCGCGAGGACGACTGCGTGTTCTCTTTTGTTTTCTAGCTACTTCTCACCCGTTTCCGCTGCTGTATCATGGCGACTGTAAGGATTTTTTTTCCCTCTGCCGATAACAGCGCCTGATCTTATTGGTCAGCGTGTGGAAGGTCCAACCAGCTGTTGAACCACAATAAATATCAAGTGAGGAATGATAGACCATGAGATAGAGCGACAGAATACCATTATTCACTTTACTGTGGCTTATTTAGAAATCATGCTCAATCAAGCACAATGATTATCACCTATTGTGTAGTCTGTCAGCATAATGATGTAATGCTTGCATCTGTGTGGAAGTAAATTACACACAATGACAAAACTTTGGGTTTTTTTCATAGAAAAGGGCAATATAATTTATTGAGAAAAGTGAGATCTTCAATTAGTTTGGCTTAATTAGGCCCCACAAAGAGGGCCACAGTTTTATACAAAAAACATAAAGGAGAACTAATAAACTTATATATATATATATATATATATATATATATATATATATATATACATATATATATATATATATATATATATATATATATATATATATATACACACACATATATAAAGTTTATTAGTTTATCTACAAAATAAGCACCAATGTGAAACACAGACTCTTTTATTTAACACTGACAGACATCTAGGAGATGATCCTGTAGATAAGTTAAGGACTCTTCCACATGGAGAGGTAAGGCTTGGTCGAGGTCAGCCTGGGATCTGGACAGAAAGGCTTCAACAGCTTCCTGAACGGCAGGTCGTGATACCCTGTCGTCAGGCTTATAGACTGACATGCCAACTCTGCCTCTGGGCTCTGTTAATGAGTTGCAGAGATAGCCTGTGGAAAACAGATAATGTAAATTAGGTGGACACACAAACAAACATTGTAGAGTTAGGCAGTTGATTGACTTATTGTTACAGTGGAGGATGTGGTACACTGGATACAAAAAAAGTGACTGTAAGCTATGTTTTAGAGGCATTCACCAGGAAATACAATAAGAGTGATTAAAAAAAACCTATATCACAGGGCAATAATGTCACAAACAACAGTGCAAACAAGACTCCTGTCAGCAGGAAATGTGCAAGCTCATCCGATAGGCACATATTTCAATTTTTTATCTATTTATTTACCTGCCTCTATAATTTGCTAAATACTGAAAAAGCTAATAACGCTGTGTCATTTTTGCATTGATACAATAAACATTGTATCAACGCAAAATGACCCTCATTGTCGCCATCAACAATTATGTTCTCTTCAATATTATATACTTCATAGGAGACCATTTATCTACCACAGCTACAGATAATGCGGAGCAATGTTCAGCTGTTTACCAAAATCTCACCTTTCATTGCTTTGTTATAGCTGAGCAGCAACATCCAGAGGAGATGCACCAACTCCTCCCACTTGAGCCACTTTTCAGTGCCATCCTGGAGAGTACAGACATTGATCAGTCGTACTGAATCACCGTTTATGGTCAGTTAGTTTTTTTGGATTTCTCTCCAAAAAATTAAACAGAACAAGAAGCAAGAATCACAAAACATCTAACTTGAAAATATCAACAGGAAGCTGTCTGTGTCTCTAAAGTGAAGATCACAATGATATAAATCATTCCCATACTATACTCAATTACAGGCTCACACTTATGCTTATTTTGAGGCTATATTATATACAGATGTTCACAGTAGATGATGCTTTTTTCATTTTCCAATAATAGAATTTGTAAAAAAAAAACATGCAAATGAGAACAGCACGGTTTATTTGGTGGTATTAAATGCAGTATATTGGTACACAAAGAGTAGGCCAGAATCAAAGACTTGGTCATGTTGGCCACATTAGCCATGCACTGTTCTAAGAATAAATATATACCTTTCCAATTGTTGTGGGACACTACCACTAAAAGTAAAAGAAAAACCACCTTGCCTTCAGCTCCTCATACTCGAGGAGTTGGAATTAAAGTTAGCAGGAGGGACATTATTGAGGTAATGATAGCAGACTTTGAGGCAACTAGATTTAGTTGGCTAAGTGTTGTTTAATCCTAAGCCAAAGCAGCCACTATAAATAAGAAACACAAGTCTGGTGTTTCAGGCAGTGTATCAACAGTTTCCTTTGACAGAAGACAACATTTGGCCTTCGCAACGTCGCAAAACTTTGGGAAATCTTTAAAATCTACACAAGTTAAATAGCACACTAAAGAACAGTGGAAACCCCTCCCCCAAAAGGATATTCTGGGAACTAAAGTACTCTAAAGAAGTTGGCCAGTGACGTAAAAATGAAGATAACAATAAGGAATGTAATATTCACCGTAGGGTCTGGTGCTACAGTGCAGTGTTTTAGAAAGTGAAGCAGCAGACTGAGCGACATGGGCAGTGAGATTTTCACTGGGCATGCATAGTCCAGCAGATGTTCCAACAGCTTACATCTCAGCAGCTTACTCTGTAGGCTCTCCAACAACAACATCCTGGGAGTCAAAAACAGATTAGTCAGGCAGCTTGAAAAACTGGTGGGGAAAAAAGGGTCAACAGTGCTATTAGAAAAATATATGTTTGCTTATATAAATTACTTAATTGATGTACATTTCCATTAAAGCAATGCAATGAAAACAGAATAATTGTTTATTTTCACATACAAACAGCCCTTGCTTGAGTTTAAGTGATGAGTTTCTATCATACAGACAGGTAAATTTTGTTTGTGATGATATTAGCACTCATTACCACAAACAAGCAATATTTGATTTGCCAGAGCTGCAAAGACAAGTACTCAGCAACATAGGCAAAGTAGTAGGATAGGACAACAGGAAGCACTGTTGAGCCTACGGTGGAAAAATGGAAAAAAAGGGGGGAAAAAAAGCCTGGAAACTTTTCAAATAATGTTTGAAAAAAAGTGCTCTACAGGGAGGATAACCACCGAAATACTTAAAAAAAAAAAAAAGAAATATTTTTAAAAAATGATTTCTGGCTTCTTGTATTTATACTTTCCACTTGACATTTTAGTAAGTTCCATTTCTGTTTTGTTAAGAGTTCAAACAATTCAAAGTAAAACTGTAAAAAGGTTTGTGTGAAAATGAAAAATATAGAATTTCTGTACTCATCATTCCATAAATTCTGATAGCAAATGAAACGAAAAACATTTACGGACTACTGAGCAAAAATAACGTGATTTAGTCTACTAGATTTTTCCCTACACCATTAAACATTCTGAACACAAGTCTCCTCCTCACCTGTGAGCTCGTAGGGGCACGTCACTGATGAGCATATGGAAGAGCTCTTGGGACAGCTTGGCAGAGGTTAGAGCAGGAGAACAGTCCACCTCCAGAGCCAGAGAGAGCATCCTTTGTAAGCAGGACACCATTCTGTAGGAGACAGACAGACATACACTTTAAAACGCAGACGCAGTTTGAATTGTTAAAACCTTTCATAGTTTTAGCTCTGTATGCCAACACAGCAGATTTTAAATCAAACGCTCGAGATGCATTTTAAGTCATGACTTTACGGGGTTGAAAAAAATAAAATAAAATACATAAACTGTAGACCTGGAAAATTAGAGCTGAGAATATAAACTTCAAATGCATCTACAATGTTTTATTACAAATGTTCTGCGGTGGTGTAAAGGGCCAAAATCACACAACTGAATCACTGTCTAAACATTTCTGGAGCTAACTGTGACATACATGCAAATTAGTTGTTTATTCTGCTCAAACTACCAGTTCTTTATTTAAGAACAATTTCTTCTAATTCACCTCATATATTCTCTTTCTTGGGTCGTTTCTCTACCCTTTCCATGCTCTGTTGATTTCATAATGGCAGAAAACAGCCACTTGATGACTTCCCTGTAAAAAAAATAAATGAAAAAAATAAGATATCAAAACTGACTTTAAGTATGATACTTATAAAGAAAAAGGCAAAATAATTTCAACAATCTGGCTTGTCACTGGGTGTAATGTGATAACTATTTGTTGTCAAAGTATTATACTTGATGAAAGATGTCATCGTTAAAATTGCTGTAAATGACCATTTGTGTCAATTGAACCTGCTCTTGAGTGATTTTGTTTGTTTTTGTATAAACGAGGGTAGGTTAAAAATAAAAAAACACCTCTCTGCTCAACAAAACTTGTGCTTCCAAACTGTTAAAACAAAACTAAGGATTAGTTTTAAAGTTTTACCCAGGCATCTATCATAAACTAGCCAAGTAAGGGTATCCCACCTCAGCGATATACAATCAAACTCAAGTGCTTATGTCCAAAGTTACCTATGTTTTTAATACAGGTTGGCTATCATGCTCACCTAACCCGAGGAAACTGCTGATCACACGACAATGTTGCCTTTGCAATCGAATGGTGCAAGGAGGATGTAGAGCATTTGGCCCGAAAGTCGTCCTCCAAAGTCTGCACAATGTACTCCAGGAACATGCGCACAACATCACACTGATGCCTTTGTGTGTGCTCCTAAGGAGGCAAAAGGGTAACAAGTAGGGAAATGATTTCGGGCTGCAAATGTTTGCATTTTAAAGCAGAGTGAAAACAAAAACAGCATGACAAACAGGGTGAAACAAGCGAGCAAACTCAAAATGTTTCACTAGTGATGGGACCGTAAATTTTTTTCACCATTGCAACTGAATTTTCAATATGCTCTTGTTCATAAGGTTTTGTATAGACTTTGTAAATCATTACCTCATCGGTCATGACTGAGGTCAGTAACTCCCAATCCCATGGAACTGTGTTTTTATCAACCATGTGGTGCCTGCAAACACACAACATTCTCAGTCTAAGACGTTAAAAGACCAAAAAGCAAGTGACAATTTGTAAGATATGATGCAAAGACTATTACATTTAAACAGAAAATGCTATTTGCTCATATTGCTACAGTCTCTTTACCTTTGCGACCTCATCAGGAGCTTAAAAGCCTGCACACAGAGGTGATGAGGAGACTGTAGGTCGAGCAGAATGCCGTGGAGTAGGTGGGAGGTGATATCTCTGGGGGGATAGTAACCAGGCTGTAGTAGGTCAGACAATAGCTGCAAAGTGCCTTCTGGGTAGTTCTCGTCAATCGTACTGTAAACCAGACTCAGACTCTGGCGACATAGCACCTCAGGAGCTCCAAAATCTTCATCATCCTCTTCAATCTATGGAATGAAAATGCACTTGCTTCAGCATTTGATCAGCTAATGAGAGTACCAGGAAATACAAATATAGGTATCTGGACAATAGTCTCTCACCTTTGCTTTTTGAGTTGTTCCAGCTAGTAATTTCCTGAGTGTAGATGGGCACACAAAATGTCTATCCTCTCTACTGACCGCCCTGCAGTCCATGGTCTCTTCATTCATGTCTTCTCCATCACTTTCATCTTCCCATGGAAAAGACCCTGGACTGTAAAGTCCAAGATCCCCCTTGTACGTCTCAGTCTCCAACTGCCACTCAGGCATATCTTCAGCTGATTCGGATCTAGGAGATGACTCACCAGGGCTCTTAAGACTATGAGATATAGGACTTGTATTGGAGGGAGGGCCAGGCTCAAAAGGCTCAGAAGAGATTGATGCAGTAGTAGGAGAGTAGGGGGATGAGTTACCAGAGCTGCAGGATTGTCTGGATTCTTCTGGTTTGTCTAATTCTGGCTGATTCAGGTCGGAACAGGGGGATTCCATTTGAGCTTCGTCCTGTGATGAAGAAGCCAAATCTATGGATGTAATGGGTAGAGCTGAACTAACTCCATCGCTCCGACCATCATGTGTGCTATGCTCTTTTGAACTTGCAACAGAGATTTCCCCCACTGAGCAAGGAGAATTGGCAGGGCTATGTAGCTGCTGTGGTTCATCATCTTGTACCTGTGTGTTTGTACATTCCTCACTGTTGTTTTCTTGTCCGTCCTTAGGAGGAGACGCATCAAACAAAGGCCCCACATTAGTAATGTTTGGAGTCGTAGTTGTACTTAAATTACTATTGCAACGAGGTGCTTCACCGTGACTGTTCAGAGACATTTGGGTACAATCTTTGGTCACATAGACAGAACACTTTGAGGTTTTCAGTTCTGCAACATGCGTTTCTAGAAAAGGCAATCGTTTCAACTTTACAGCTGGTGTGTTAGGACAGGGGGCTGCTTTATTGTCCTTTTTTGGTTGTTGTGTTTCAGGTATTTGAGGATTTAGACGTCTCTGCTTTGGTTTTGGGTCACCACAGTCCTGCTGTGGAGCACAAACAACGGAGTCCGTCAAAGGCGTTTTTTGATGGTTAAAATCTTGACTTTGTGAGATGTGATTTAAATTTGTATTTGTGTTTGTGTTTTTTGATTGACAGTTATCTGGTGGCAAATTCTCTGTCTCCTGCTCTGTTTCATTTGAATCAGTTAAGTCTACTACTGCTTCACCAGTGCCAGTGCCATTTTGCCTTCTCCGCAGCTCTGGAAGAGTCCATCTTGGATCTGTAAGGTCGATATAATTCTAAAAAAAGGAAAACAAAATTATTAAAAAAATCAATAAATGCTGTGTTTTGGAGAAGACAAATATAACCTTTGATTTTTAAAATTCCTGAAAGAAATAGGGGGAAGAAGGAAAATCATCCTTACCTTACTTCTTATAGATTATTTGGCTTTTGTAACTATGTGCCACTTTATCAGAAATTTCAGATTTGCAAATAGAATAATCATTCAAGCATAAGAACATAATCATTAAAATCCAAGGAATGAACCAGTGTGGTGTATACACGAAAACAAACAAATTATACATAACTGGACAGAAAATCAAAGGCAACAGGTCTTATTAATATTGAATTATTCCTGAAGAGTACTACAGAAATTACAAGAATACTTGCCTCAGAGAGTTTAGGATACATTGAAGAGTAAAGGTGGTCATACCAAATAGTGTCTGTAATTATTCAGACTCTATTTTACCTGACTTACCTTTCAGCTTCCTCACCAGCCCCTCAACATAAGCTTAAAAAATTACTCTTTCATCTAATCACATATTCATTTACTGTGAGCTCCAGTTACAGTTATAATAGTAATATTTGTAATATACAGGGTGGGCCATTTATATGGATACACCGTAATAACATGGGAATGGTTGGTGATATTAAAGTCCTGTTTGTAGCACATTAGTATATGTGAGGGGGCAAACTCCTCAAGATGGGTGGTGACCATGGTGGCCATTTAGAAGTCGGCCATCTTGGATACAACTTTTGTTTTTTCAATAGGAAGAGGGCCATGTGACACATCAAACTTATTGGTAATGTCACAAGAAAAACAATGGTGTGCTTGGTTTCAATGTAACTTTATTCTTTCATGAGTTATTTACAAGTTTCTTTTTGTTCACAGCCATTGACATGTCGAAGAGGTTAACACGTGAGGAGCGGATGGAAATTGTGTTGATATCTGGTGAAGGCAGTAACCGGGTCATTGCAGCAGATTTCAATGCAAGACACCCTACGAGAC
>VUQG01020808.1:41527-67927 GCA_015106755.1 Etia nguti | reverse complement strand
ACCCAAACCCTTTTTTTTTTTTTTTTTTTAAGTTCCTCTGTTAAATCTTACCCCACATAAAAAAGGTTTTCCTCGCTAAACTGGCATCCTTACTTAGAGGAAGTCTCTGGATGCCAACAACACGTCCCATCAATAAATCAGGCTTGCTGCTGGGCTCGCTTCCCCTTTCACAGTCTTTCACTTTTTCTTTTTGTCTTTCTTCTTCTCACATGAGACTTGACGGTTAGACGAGACTCCTCTGCAGCGCCTTACTCCGCATCCTCTCTCTCCGACTTGCTGCTTTAGCTGCCCTTTCTTTTCTCCGTAACAGGAGGAAAGAAAGGGGAACGAAACTCTGTGCAATTTAATAAAGATCACAACTTAACGGGGATGTTTGTTTAGGGGCCGCTCCCTTCCTGCTGCAGTTAGTTGTGTGGCTCTTTTTTCTATGATAAAAGGCTGCATCATGGAGGCAGAAGTGATTCGTCTTCTGTCCTCAGGCTGTGGGACAGACCACTCTCACGCCTGCTGTCCTCCTTGCTCACCACAGGGTGCCAAACAGACACCATTAAACAGGACACTGATTTACATTCATTTCCACTTTGCCTTGAGAAAGACGCTTTTCATTTTTCATTGTTTCATCAGGGTATCTTTTGATATACAGTCTACTTTTATACATTTACTGATAAAGTTTAAGATCACAAAAACAGTCATCTTCAGTCAGCACACAAACACCCACAGCGATGATACTCCCCAAAAGCAGTGGCTTCCCCACTAAAGAGAGAAATAGGTTACATACGTACGGTATGATAAACTAAGATTTACAAATGTCTGCAGCGATTTCTGTGTAACTTTTGAAGCACGTGCTTCAATCCACACACAAATACAAAGCAATTTGACCTTTGTAAACTATAATTTACGCAGAATTTATCAAGTTCAGCTTCATGAGTCGGATAATTTTCTCTTTCAAAAAGCTCCCTGCATACAAATTTCTAAAAATGTACTCGACAGCCCTGTCGCTCACTTACAAAAAATTAAATACGAGTGCACGAATCATCTGAAACACACAGATCCACAAATGTAAGCTGCATTCATGTCCCAGTGTAAGACTGGTACATCTGAGCTTTCCTCTGTATTTCTGCGTTTTTTCTAATTAAGTGGGCATTTCTAGGCTGTGATTATATTCACTTTGGGATGCAGATACTGACAGCTGCACGCACAACATGCGGGTAAGACAGGGTCCAACTTGGGTAACAGTCACACAGGCCTAGAAACCAGTCAGCAACCCAATGGCAACTTCCGGTCGTTAGGGGGGGAAAAAAAATGTCTGCTGCATGGATGTCATGAACAAAATTTGCTTTGTCTCCCAGCACAGTCTCTAGTGTGTGGAGGAGATGGCATGAGACACAGGGAGGGCTAGTAAGGGCCATAGAACAGCATCAGGCCAACAGCAGGACCAGTATCGGCTCCTTTGTGTAAGGAGGTACAGATCGAGCACTGCCAGAGTCCTAAAAAATTACCTCCAACGGGCTACACATACCCATGTGTCAAAAAAGACTCCGCAAGAGTAGTTTAAGTTATGACCATCCTTTAGCGGAACCTGTGGCAGCCTACATCAACACTGTGCAGCTGGTTACTGGTGCCCCATTTTCTTCGGGTTCATGTCAATGTAACCTGTAGTGACATTTCTAGAGAGGCCACATATGCAGAAATATAAATCTCACTAAAGTCTCATAAAAGGGGATTACTGAGGGGATGTTTACTGGCTAACAACTTGTGACTGATAAGTGCCGTTTCAGTGAGATTTCTGCCAGGCTTCAAAACACAAAGATGGAGAGGGCGAACCCTCGAGGTTTCATAACAGGACTTCACAAACTGCAGTTAGGGCTATGACAAACACTAGACAGGTGGTTTTAATGCTGTTGCTAAGCAGCGTGCACAGCATGTAGACCAAATGTAAAGAATTGTCTGTGTGATAACATTAATTGTTTTTGAACCAGTAGTTAAGCTTAATTATGATGAAGACTTCCTGGAAGGCTGATGTACTTTCACTATGTGGATCAAAAGTCAGATGATGATGTGCATTTTATAAGCAAAGTTACTGATTAATCTGAACTGAAAAAGCACACAAATATGGGACAGTGTGTGAGACTGCAATAGACAACCTGAGAGGCAGACTGATTATTCTAGGTGGAAAGGTTTTTAGAATTAGACTATGTGAAGAACTGGGTCAGAGTAATTACATGTAATTGTGCAACTTTCAAAATATAAATGTATGCCTTTATTTTAATTTGTACATTCTTGAATTTTGTTTTTTGAATTTTGAATTTTGTTTTTGTAAAAAAAAAACTTTTCCTCCACTTAATTATTTTTTTCTTTTGTTTTATATGTATACTGCTCCGAAAATTATATTTTCCCCATTCCTGATTTTCTTAGTTTTTTTGCATATTTTTCCCACGTTAATGTTTCAGATCATTAAACAAATTGTAATAAAAATTACTCAAGTAAATACAAAATACTGGTTTTAAATGATGAGTTCAGTTATTAAGGGGGGGAAATGCAATCCAGACTTATCTGGCCCTATGTGAACACTCAGTTGTCCCCTTTTGTTAAATCATGAATTAACTGTTGAATCAAGAAAGACCAGTGACACCAACAGGCAAACATGGTGGTGGCAGTGTGATGGTCTGGAACTGCTTTGCTACTTTAGGACAGCTTTCTGTAACTGATGAAACTGTGAATTCTGAAAATCCACCCAATAAATGCCAGAAAATCCTGAAGGAGAATGTCCGACCATCAGTTCATGCCCTGAAGCTCAAGCTCATTTGGGCTATGCAGCAGGATAACCCAAATGCTTTTGGTTTTGGGTCAAAGTCTGGACTTAAATCCAAGTGAGATTCTTTGGCATGACCATGGCCATGCTGGCAAACTCTTCAGTGTGGCCAAATTAAAACAATTCTGCAAAGAAGAGTAGGCCAAATTCCTCCACAGTGACGTGAAAGACTCACTGAAAGTTACTGCAAACACTTCATTGCCGTTGTTGCTGCCAACGGTGGCACAACCAGTTATTAGGTTTAGGGGAAAACGACTTTTTCACACAGGTCCATGTAGAACTGGTTTGTTTTTTCCCCTTTAATTAATAAAATCATCAATTACAAAATGTGTATTTTGTATTTGCCCAGGCTATCTTTGTCTAATATTAACATTGGTTTGATAATCTGAAAGATATAGGAGAAGTCATATCATTTCAGGAGCGGGGTTGATGCTTTTCTTGCACTGAAGGAAAAAAAAATATACGTTTCAATTAGAGCTCAATAAAATCAGATTTCTTCCACAAGTTTTTTCCTCCGGAAGTTTCATCAGCTGTGTTTTTTTTTTTGTTCATGCTTTACGAAGCACAAACAGACGCAAGAGAAAGACAGACAAAAGAAGTAAGGGAGAAAAGGAAGAGGCAAGCCAGCTGATGAGATTATGTCTTTATGATTGTGCTTCGGCCAATAAGCGAGATGGGAGCAGTGCCACGCATTTTTTCCAGGCCACCCGGCATGGAGTGTCCTCATTTGGTGAAAAGTGGCTCTTGCTGAATGGACACACAGAACTGGAACCCTGCCGACTTACAGCAGAGCTTCAGCACAATAGTTCAGCCCTATTGAGGTTGTCGCAGCATGGGTGCGTTTGTATTTATATGGTGTGCCAGTCTTATTTCGGTATTTCCAGGTGTTGAAGGGTGCGGCGTGTACAGTCATGTTGGTATTGACCATGCACCTGTTCATTCATAACATGTGTAGAAGAGTGTTTGATACCTATTGTCCATTCAATAACACATAAATCAAGTCATCTGGATCTAATGTTGGCACGCTGATGCCCTCCTAAAAGACTGCACGCATGCAAGGCTGCTGGAAGAAGACTGACCTGGTGCCTGATTAGAGCTAATCTCCAGCCAGGTAGATAATATTAGAACAGCACCACAATGACCCGGCTGAAGAGTTTGGCTGCAGAGGAATTAGCACCAAGAAGAGGGATAACAAAACCTAACCAACAAAGCACCACTCAGCTGGTTATGATAACTAGTGCCAACTACAAAAAACACAAAGTAGTAAGTGCAGCATTATCAAACAGAGGATAATCACATTTTCACATTCCTATAGGAACTCTTCTATTTAACTAGCTTTGACACTTTAATAAGACATTCCACCAAACTTGCTAATAATACCTGTTTTATACATTCAACAGAAGATTTGTTGATTTGTTTTTAAAACCTTAACTAAGAAAAATTAACACCATAACATCACCAACTGATCGAGTCATTACTGGTGATAACCTTAACCCTAAGCTATCAGAATCATCTTTTCTTTTTCCTTTACTGCAAAACTCATGAGCCACCCGTCATTTCCTTAGATCTTGCTAGGAAAATGGGAAAATACACAACTCTAACAAGCTTCAAAGTCAATACGTGCAAGATCACCTTTATTCTTAAACAAAGCTTTTTTCTAATTTCTTTAGGTAATCTTCAGGAATAGTTCTCCAGGCTTCTTGAAGGACACTCAAACCTCTTATTTGGATGTTAGCAGCTGTTCTCTGTCAAGATTATCCTACACTGCTTCAGTAATATTGAAGTAAAGGCTCTGGGGAGGCCAGTTCACGACCAAAAGTGTTCCATTGTGTGTTTTTTCTATCCAGATGCTTTTCAGACAGTATTACATATTGGATCAAAATCTGAATGTACTTTTTTGCATTCATAATTTCATCTGTTTTGACAAGATCCCCAACACATTGCAGCCCCAAACCATGGCAGAGCCTCCACCATGTTTTACAGACAGCTGTAGACGCTTACCTGTCTCCTGTTTTCCGCCATACAAATTTGGATTCATGTTACAACTGATATTCAGTCCAGTTCTTGTGTAATCTGCCATACATGAGCTTTTTCTCCCCGTTTACCCTCCATAAGTAGTCATTCTAGACAACCACCCTGAGACCACTGAGACTTCAGTGAACAGCAGATGAATGAACTGGACCAGATGCATCGCTCAGGTCCTGTATCAGGTCTTTGCTGTTTCCTATTTCCTGAGGACGTGACTTTCAGACACTGTTCATCTACTATAGTTTTTAGACACTTCTTCTCTTGTCATCCACTTTTCCAATTTCCTAATTTTTTTTAAGGATACATGCCAAGTTTTCAGTTAACAGTCCTTTGGGAAAATATTATTTCTTCCCTGTCATACTGGACAGGGAAGAACATATTGGACATATTGGTTCTTTACTAAGTCATCTGCTATGTGAAGACACAACACTGGTTCATCCCTTTTTCTGCTTGAACGATTCATAGGACAGTGTTATGTGGCTTAACAAACAACTAACAATCTTCTGAAAATGGTCAGGTACAAAGACTGGACTGAAGATGAGTGTAAAAGTAGCCATTGTCCAAAGAAAAGACCTCCAGTAAGTCCGGAGAACTCTTGAATGTTACTCTGAATGTTAATTTCAGACAATTAACTGGTGAAAACACAAAAAGTGCACTTTGAAATCACTTCTACAAGCTTTTCATTTAACGCATGAAAAATGAAACACACTATATGTTTTTTCTTAATCATTAGCTAATGTTGGTGCAATACCCAAACCTCTATGCAGTAATTATGAGTCAGATTTGCTGAATGCCAGCACCACCCAGCAGCAAATTACATTCAATAATTTTACAACAGGGACAGCAGATAAATTAACTTGTTGGATTCAACGTCCAGTTCTGGACCAAATATCAAACCTTTGGGATACCAGTGGCCTAAAGTATTTTGGTTAGAAAGTAAAACAAAAATAAATATGTGCAGGTTCTTATGAAGTTGTGCAGATTTTGCATTACATTGTAAGGGGGAAACGGTCTGGCATTTGGAAGCGCTTCAAGTGATCATCAGCGATAACAACACCGATATAAATGTGGAAACTCGTGTGTAGGTGGCTGATACTCGAGGATGGGGTTGGCAGCGTGGGCAGCAAACAGAGCCAAATGTGAAAATCAGTATTTACACTGCCATGCCTCAAGACTGAGTGAGTCACAGTTGTAATAGTATGCCCTTTGTAGCCTTATGCGTGTATGTTTTGTGTATTTAATCCTCCCTGTGCTATCAGTGCTCACAGATTATCTGACAGATAAGAAATGAGATGCAACAGGGAAGACATTGTTTATATTTCCTTGCATCGACAACTCTTATTGATCAGCCTGAGATCATTTTAATAATCCCTTTGCTCCGTCTTAGGATGCTTTCGGTCATGTGGTGACGTGGCACACTCTAATGTAATTGCGCACACTTTATATGAAAGGTGACACCAGCGGGGTGGAGATCGAAACCTATCAGCGCACGAAAACACGGTCATTGTGGGAGCAGTCAGGCCATTTAAAGCTCTCTGCTGGACTCTCATGTGAAAGTACTGATGGTCGGGTGTGTCCGGAAAGCCACAATCGAGACAAAGCACATGACATGATGACGAATATTTGTCAGGTGAAGAAATCTGCTGGATCACAATCATGTTTGCCCCTTGTTTTTAAAAAACTTTCACTATACATCTTCTAAAATCTTAAATGATGAAGGGGGTTGCGAACTCGCCTCACGCGGCTCTTTTGCCCATCTCCGGTGGCTGCCCGTGGCTTTGATGAGCATTTATTAGCAGGTGATTAAATAAATCTTTTTACAGGAACACATCTGGCACTGTTTACGGTTAGGGAGGCCAGTTGGAGCCATTGTATTAATAAACTTTGAGATCTGAGATGAGTCAGCGATTGACCCATTTACAAGATGGGACATGACAAAGATATCACGTAGTCAAAAACGGTGAACACCATGTACATCCAAGGCTTCGAAGGTCAAAGTTCAGCATCAATAAAAACAAACTGTTGATTATATGCAAGTATAACAGATAGGTTTGTCCTCCCACTAACTCTTTTACCCCATTTAACCTTTTAAACAGCTTCAGCTAATAAAAATAAAGAGCAATTATTGTAAAAATGATTTTTTACTTGGGCCATTATTTACAACAACCAAAAAACAAAAACAAAAAATCAGTGCTAATGAAAAGTAAACAATGACAATGCTGCATTTTCCACCCTGCTCTAGCTTAAGTTACGTGTTCAGCGCAAGTTAAATGAAAAGTCTAGCTTAAGGCATAAAACACCTTGTGCGTGCCGTTTCACACTTCCTGTTACAGGAAACATCAACATTAACGTCGTAGAATGATCTGTCATCAGTGTAACAATCAGTGTGCCCAGTATCACCAGTATTGCCAGTTATCTCATATTCCCGTCCTTACTTCTTGCCTTTCCTTTCTGTTGCTATCTTCTCTTCGCTGTTAGAAACCGAACAACTAATGACGAATAGGCACAGTGAGATGTGTTTGTTAGTAGGAAATATTTCAAACTTAACTCCCTTCACAACTAAATTTGAGGTTTTTAGAGGATCAGTGGAAACAAACAGCTGATTACAGATGATCAGTTTTTAGCTCAATTTATGTTTCTGTAAAATGCCCAGTTTATGAACTACACTGAGATATAGGTGCAATTTAACAATGCACCTCTTACAAATACAAAGACGGCCATTTAACACGAATATCTAATTAGCCACTAACATAGCAGCAACTCAATGCATATAGGAATAAAGATTTTCTGACAAAATTTGAGCATTTTTAAGAGTATTTAAGAAACCGTGCACTCGGATCTCCTCCTTGTCTAGGATGAAGTTAATACTGATACGTAACAGCTCGCGGTCCAGAACCCAGAACACGGTTCAATCTGGGCGGGGATGGCAGGGTGCAAAGAAGGTGGTCATAGATTTTGGATTTTTATCTGTATTTTTGTCTGTTTTACAAGCAAATAGATTACCCATGGCCTACCACACACCACAATATTTAAGTAATACATAATTTAGGTGTTTTTTATTGTTAGCATTGCATCAAGTGACAAAAGTTTATGGGGTTTTTTTTCATTATTTTCCATTCTTTGAGGATTCAAAATCAACAAAACGGGATATTTTCTGTGAATTTCTGTTGTCTAATAAAAGGAAAAAAATCTAAGTAATGTGCTGCCGGTACTTGTTCAATAATTTTACACATTTCACTTATAATCAAAGCCAACGGAACCGTTTTTATGGGATTCTCAGATTTACTACATCAGCATTTCTTTATAATCTACAAAAGCTGAGGCGTATTGTTAAAATTCTTTCTCTTCTTCCTCTTCTTAAGACATCTCGGATTGAGTGTTTAGTTAATTAGTTAGTTGTAGTTAATTTGGGTTGGGTGCTTATGCATGAGAATCTTTTACGTCTCTTATTATATTTTTTAAGCCATGCAGCAGAAGAACTAACCTCTGCTTTGCACAGCCCTCTCTTAAACATCAGAGGGCTGAGCTGTTTGCGTCTCCACCCACAAAAAACACAGATTCCGCTTTGCTGATTACAGAACCGGCTCGCCTTTGACGCCAAACATCTTTATTAGGCTGCGTTTTACTTTTACGTCAGTCACGTTGAAACACTGCTCCACCTACCTACAAATTACATGATCTGCAACATCAATGCTGACGTCAAAATTTGTGTGTGTGTGTGTGTGAGAGACGGAGAGAGAGAGAGAGAGTTGGAGAGACAGTCTGTGTCCTTATCCAGGAATCCTAATGATGGGATTGAATGGCCGTGGCTCGTGTTGCCCTGGTGACAGGCGCCATGAATATGTGTGACCGAGGGAAAGGAGAGAGCGGAGACGCAGAGAAGCACACAGGTTTTGATCGTGTAAACAGGAAAGCAAATTATTAAGAGCAGCTACTGAAATACAATTTACATACAGCACACCCCGATCCGTGGCCTTGACGTTATTAACCGTGGGAACACTGAGGCAGATTACACACAGGTTTCATGGAGAGAGCAATTTGAATGAAATTTACATCCGGCGCCAAATTCACGCATTCCCAGAATTTGTGTTTTGCATTTGTTATCGAGGAAGCAGAGGCCGAAGCGTTCAGTTATCGTGACAGCAAGGTGGGTTTCACGGATGATTTTACCTGCTTAATTAGAAATGCAAGCAAACAAATAAATCCAGGAATCAACAAAGGCTTTGGCCTCCTCTTTAAAGGAGACTAACCAGAACTGTAACACAGTTTTTCATCTATGAAACACATTTTTGTTTATCAAATGATCAAGAATTGCAATAAAAGGCATGCATTTCCTGTAAATAACACCCTTATTGCCTTGACTTTATGCAACATCCTACAAAAGGTCCATACTGAGCCAGTTAAAACCCAGAGAAACGATGAATCTCAAACAGATGGGGGGGGAACGGTGCAGCTGATAAAAGCGAGCATCTTCTACCTGCTCCTTATACTCGCCCCGCTCTGGTTTCTTTTTATAAACTTCCAAAAAAGCCCGCTCTGTTAGCGTCCTGTGCTTTTAGTATCTTCAGCTTTATGCACTCTAAAGACACACACACACACACACACACACACAATGAATTAAACATGACTATGATAGTGGGGCTTTGCTGGCTGAATTCTAATTACACTGACTTTGCAGGGGTGCACATGTGTGTCTGAGGGCTGTGCGGGAAATTCATGAGTCTACATCTCTCTATATGTACATGTTGTAATGCCTTTGCAGAAATTAGACTTGTTAGTGTGTTCTCTGTGAGTTTGTGTGTGCGTGTCCACATCCTGCAGCCACACAGAGAAACCGCGTTTTCACCACCTTTGACATGAATTATAAAAGCAGCAGTAGCACTTCTCTTATGTGAGAGACATTGAGATACAAAATCTTTCTTTAGAAGCAAAGGCTACATTTGCAAAGCCTCACATAAAATGCTTATGCTAATGTACTGCAACTGTTACATTAGCAGACTAGTCTGCAACCATCCTCACATTTCAGTTTGTGTCTTGTTTACAAAATATATCGCTAGCATATTAATTCAATGATCTGCCATCACGTCAGTGTTTTAAAACAACTTTATAACAAAGGAGTTATTGTTGAAGAATGGAAGGTCATCTTTGTGTTTTGGTATCAAACTAAGAATTGAACAGTTCTACTGGTGCTGGCTACTAAAATTCTGGCGTCCTTCCTCTGAAATAATCCTCCTTTCTGACTCTTAATGGCAATAACTTACAAAATTAACTTGGGGATTCTGGGATTTACTACAACAGCATTTATTAATATTGTACATGTTAATAATCTAAATGTACACAAGTTAGAGGAAGTGGAGCTACGACGCCGCATTATTTCACTTTCTTTATAACTACACCGGTCATAGCAATTAACTTTATAAAGTGGCGACCAGAATCAGCTTCTTTATATGAAGTATAGTACGGTGCTTATGGATATAATCAACTAAATTAATATTAGCCTGATTAAATAAAAGGAGCACTCATACAGTACAGAGGTTGAGCCTTTTTTTTTTTTTTTAATGCAAGGAGGTTGGGTGGTAAATCTTCAGGAAGTGTAAGGGAGGAGAGGTGGGAAATGTCTGCTGGGTGGTAAATAATTAAACACAATGGACTTTCACACCTGTAGTCCAGGAGCACAATGTAAATGTAGGAGTGTGCCCTTTCACTGGCCTTCCTGTGTTACAGGGAGCCTTTAACTATTTAACTTTGGGTATTTTTAAATTTGCTGCTTCCATGACATTTAACCACACACACAAAAAAAATAACAGCAGTGGTTTTTCTAACCCCACATGCAGGAAACATACTTCAGTTTCATGCAATGTGCTCCCTGCTGCAGAAACATGACTTTGAAGTTCCTTAAGGACTTGTAAAACATGCAGGCATGTTTTGGATTTTGTTTGCTTTTACTGTTCATAAAATAAACCGTGATGACTTTTAGTCAAAGTTTGATTCTTGCATTCAAGCCAAGAGGTTGAAAATGGAGTTATATGGCCTGACGGGAAGCACGTTTATCAGTTTTGTTGGTGCCAGTCTCATTATCGCAGATACAGCAGATAATCAGATTCCAGTATTTGTCTTCACTTTTTAAAAAAATGCTTATCAAATGTTACTTTAGTCTCTTTCTATCTCATTTGTCATCTCTTTTATCATAATAATAAAAAGCAGTAACTTTGGTGCATGTTATCAGTCAAGACAACAAACTGATTCACTTCCTAAGTACTTACAGTACATAAACTGTATTTTTACTTCACGACATCTGTACTACTAAGCCACGATATCTAATTTGACCCATTAGAACTTGTACATTTTAAACTTTCACACAAAATATTGGCTCAAGAAGAGAAAAATTAAAGAAAAATTCCTTTTCTTTTTACTTCATGAAATCTGCATTTTGACAGGCACATTATGCACACAGATCGACACTGAAACTGCAAAGTATTAATTACCCTAATGACCTTGACCCTTCACTTTCTGAATTTTTGTATTTTCTGAATGTTTTGTTGACAGACCAAAATTTCCTCATGAACTTTACTATGAAGTTACAAAGAGGATTCTGCAATTTTACAGTAAATCGCTGTTAAATTTTGTGTGGGATTGTACTGTTATTTCACAGTAAGTATTTGGATATTTAACTGTTTATATGTTTATATTTTACAATGTTTATACAGACTGCTAAGGAAAGTGTTTCCTAATGTTTTGGGGGTTTTTTTAATCCCAAAATAACCTCATATCCCCCCATCAAATTCACTCAAGTGAAATTCACTTGCTTTTATATTTCTATTTAAAACAAAATCTAAACATGCTGATGTGTAATATTTAAAATATTTAGTACTAAGTATTTTAGTATTAAGCACTCACATTCAAAGCTTCTGTAGCTGTAAATGTTGCTATTCTTGTGGATTACAAATTGGATTCACAATTTTTTGAGATTTGATCTGCTCACTGCCGCCATCGTGGGTTGGGACTTACAGGAAGCTTTGGGAACTTTGTAAGGGGTTCTACGTCCTAAAAAAAAAAATGTTTTCTTCCAGCAAGGAGGGAATTTAGCTACCCCAGCGGTGTTCTCTCTCTCTCCTCCACCAAAACCAGCAACAGGTATTTAGCGACAGTTTAGACTGAATTATTTTACATTTTTACACTTTTCACTTTTCTTCGAATTTTTGAGTTTTGAACTGGACATTCCCTTTTTTGCATTCTTTTTAAATGTAAACGTAAAACCTGGGTATGAGTATAAACATTTACTTTTGTAAGGTTGTTACAGGTCATTCTGGCCTTTTAAAATTAACAGATCCCTGGGGCTTTCCAAGATTTTCCAAGTCAGTAAAGTCAATCTCAGCAAGTGCCATAGATCATTAGGGGGAGCCACCGTTAGTGAATGTGGCTGTTGATTGCACCTTACTCAGGGTTGCTAGTGGGGTGCAACATCTAGCGGACTGCAGGGTAGGCTTTCAGACGGAGGTAGTGAGTGCTGGGCGAATCCCCCCCAATCACAGGTTTAAATCGGTTTCTGTTAACCTACTGTGGTAATACCCCTAGGATCAGAGACTCGCACTCTTTGAACGGAGAGCCGGTCCAGACTTCTATACAGAGGTAACTGAAACTTAACATCTGTTAGCATTGTTTAAACACAAAATGTGACCAATCGTTTTTTCCTTCCTATCCAAGTAGGTTTTGTTCCTAGACTTAACCAAACAGTGACTGAAAATGAAATTAAAGTGTGGCTAAATGCTAAATTTAAAAATGAGTCAAAATAAGTCAGATCCGTTTCAGCGCCCTCCGCACCAACTTCCTCCTAACTCTGCCTTTGCTGCACTAGTACTGCTATGTGTCACTGCAGGGACAAATGATCAGTATGACTATTGAGATGGAAGATTTGATGATGACTATGCTACACATACGTAGAAACTTAGTAACAGCGGAAGAAACTGGAGACCATCGCGGCACTATGAACTGATTTTAGGGTCTTTTTTTCCCCTCCCACTACACAGTAGGTGCTTTCCTAACATAAAAGGAAGCAAGAGTGGTGTAGGTGTATGAATATATGAATGCAGCACCACTAAATTACAAAGAATCATCAACACTGATAAATAAATCTGGAATAAACAAATTCCAGAGAAGTTAAATGACAGTGAAGCCCAGGCTTTATTAATCATCAGAGGGAACTCTCAAAATCTTCATGAGAAATTCCCCTCAACTTGCTACCTGTCATCCACCACACAGCTGAGGACATCTACAGAGAAACTGAAGAGACTGAAAGAGAAAATAAAAAAAGACCACAAGAAGAGGTGATGCTGCATTAACAGCCACTGAAAGCTAAGTGGGTGCAGAACTATGTGGTCTGAAAGCAGCTTAGTTCCCAGCCAGTTCCCATGATCAGCTAGCGTTTCTAATAATACTTTACCTTTTGAAACTACATGCATCTGCCATAAGATTTAAACCAAAATTCATGCAGCTTTAAACCACACTGAGGTCGTCCTAAACTGAGCTCAGGTGACAGCTTTTACACCAGCGTAAACTCACTGAACCAAACAAGCCCAAAGCTCCAGCCATCCAATCATCCAATCATAGGTTAATACAGACTGACTAGAAAAAAAAACATAACTAATCTGCTTTCCATGATAATAACACTCATTCATCTGAATAATCATCCCTTTCGGTCACAAATGCATGAGCGTCTTCACTAAAACCTAATCAGGTTTAATTGACAGAATGATCATAATTACGTATAAATATGCGGCAACAGTTTAAATATTAGCAGCGCTACTGTTTCCTCTGTGAATACCAAGCAGAAACACCCAGGACGTGAAGCAAACACAAAAGTGCAAAAACTGCAGTTCCTGGCTCCAGAACTGCAGGTTTACCACAGTTAATCATTATGTTATCACAAATAGGACAAATAATCATAAAGTTAATCCCACTGTCAACAGAATTACTCCATCTTATTGCTGTTTATGACTGTCCTGATGCATCAAAGTCGCTTTGAGCATGGCAACTGACTGCAAGTAGTCGCAGTTCTTGGTCATTATCTTCGAAGAAATCATTTCAAAGGCAATGAAACTGCAAGTTAATGGGATATGGTCGCGATAATTTTGTTTATCCTAATTAGGGTTGGAGTGCAAACATGTTTATTTCTTGACTTGACCTCTCTACAGCCATTTGAGGCGTCACGGTGGCTCTGTCCATCTTTTACATACAGTCTGTGGTGAATACACAGAAATGCCTCTCTCTCCCTTTCTCTCTTTGGATGTTATGCTGACAAACGCTTTGGCTGGTCTCTTTTTTCCCATAATAACAGTCATAGGGAGCAGCAACTTAAAAAAAAAAACAAATCACTCCACCACCTCCTGTGTCCCACTGCCAACTGCATCTCTGCTTCACAAAGAGTTGCAGCGTATACCATGAGGAAACAAAAATATTCTTAAAAAAAAAAAAAAAAATCTGCCAAGAGAGCCAATCCAATCAAACTGCAGCTGGAAAGTGAGTCGAAAACCCTGAGTCGCTTTTATGCAAATACAGAAGTGATAGTGCTACAAGAAGCTGCACTTGACCTACTTACTCTAGCTCTTCCACAATTCCTTCCCCAACAGAGAGGAGATCAGAGGAAGCTAGGAGCGAGGGGACAGGCCTTATTAACCACCACCGCACAGGAATAAAGCGTTACTGGTTAGAGAGAGGTGGGGGGAAACAAAGCAGAGTGGAAGAAGACTAACAGGAGAGTCTGTGCTGGATGTGCTCCAAAAAGTCTTGGGAGAAAACCAGTAAAAAGATTCTTGGAAAATCTAGCGGAAGAGTTGATCTGTTCCTGACGTACATGTGGATCATTCAGTGTCAGCCAAGCTCCTCATAAAAAAAAAAAAAATTTTTTTAAATGGTTTGGGTTTGTTGGAAAAAGAGAGCTAAAAAAAAAAAAACAACCCAATCCCAGCCCATAATTCAAAGCCGAGGCCGTTCTCTGAAAGGCTGCTCTCACACAGAAGCGGCCCTGAACAGAAATTCCACACAAATTATACAGGCTAGGCCGAGCCTTGATGCTTTTGTAATTGCTTGTGCAGCCCTGCCCAGAAAATAAAAGAGGCAGAAGAAGAAGAAGAAGAAGAAGAGGACAAACAAAAAAAACAAAAAAAAAATCCGGGCCTTGATGATGACCAAGAAGAGCGGGCAGAAAAACAAAAGAATAAAGTGTTTTTGTTGGACACAAAAGGACAGAATGTGATCATGTGTCGCTGCCATGGTCTACATGTGCACACAATAAAAAACACAGACACATGCACGTCACAACCAGGCTGCACGGACACGTCTGCAGCCTCCTTATCTGTTTTATGAAATGAAAACAGAGCAAAACCCAGGTAACTTTATTCTAGTCAGCAGTCGACCGGAGTTTCCACTGAAACTAAAAATACAAGTTACAGGAACATGTGGAAAAATTCCTACTAAGGAGCACTAAATTCATGTTTAAAACAACACTGCAGCTACAAACTTCTGTTTCACTTTGAATCAACATGGCAAAAATAACTGACAATACTGCCGTCAGCTTATTTATTTATTTATTTATTTCGGTACTGTAACTTAACAGGTACTTATTTTGCTCATTTCCACCTCCATGTTTTTTACTCTTTGACTCTACTCGAGTTGCTTTGCGTGACTCACAGCTTTAAACAGCCCAATAGTTCAGGATAAGCTCCACTTTTCTCTTCTGATTGGCTGCCCCTCCAAAACAAGAGCAGGTACACCGAGCTCCTGTTCCTAACATGGACAAATGAGGGATAACTGCTTTCTATGACATCATTTAGATGCCTGAGATTTTGGCTCAGAGGGATAACTTTTAAATACTCTGAAAATGATGTAAGTCTTTGCCATGTTTACTATGAGCAGCCACCATTTTACCAGTATACAACATCAACATGTAATGTTACATAAGTGATGACATATAAGCAGATGGAGAGTGTAGTGGTAAGGCTACACACCTCTGGAGCGGGAGTCGCAAGTTCGATTCCCACCTGGTATCCAGTAAGGGTCCTGGCTAGACCCCCCATGCTAAAACCAAGCCAAACCAAGCATGTCCGCAGCTCAGACACGAGCATTTCACTGCATGCTTAACTGTGTATGCGACAAATAAAGACTCCTGAACTCTGGATTTAACAGGGAGCCAATATTCTCTTTTTTTATGACTGCTAATACTTATGATGGCTATGAACATAATTAACCAAGCATGCAGCAATTAAGCTAAAAAACACATGGTAGAGTTGTGAGCGGCAGGTTTCTTGGCCTGCTTGTAAAAGGTAGCTGAATTTACTCGCAGAGATTACAGTTCACCAGGTCGAGGAAGCACACCTGCAGGCTGACGTCTGAGATGCTGTAACACTGGCCTACATCGAAGAGATGCCAAACGGCTAAAAATATTCAGGGGCTGAAACGGAAACACTTTTTCCCCCCCTCTTTTTCCCAAGCAGAAAAGTGAAAAGTAACAGCTGCTGAGGTTCTATACCGCACCCCCTCCTCAGCATCTGAACCACCAAGACATCAATAAAATATTCAAATTCAAGCCACAGGCTCTCTTCCCTTCTCCCTTTATTGCAGATACCCGAGCAACATAAACACCAACACGCTGAACATTACACAGACTCTGGATGCAGCCTGAAGCACCTTGCAAAATTAATTAGAAACATTGCCAGGAATTTAATTAAACCCCTAAAACTGTTAAAAACAAGGCAGGACTTTCACCAGATACATTAATGTGATATGAACATGCCTCCAACATGCTCTGTGCTATGATTTAATTATAATTCATGATCAGGATTGTGGATATCTCAGCTCTTCTCGCAATACATTTGTACCTACAGTGGACAAAAAACTGAGAACAGCTGTTCAGTCAATAAGCTCGGAGGGCCATTTAACCTAATACCGCACTAACATGCTGTTGTTGGACAGAAATCCACAGCGTGTTGTTCCAAGTGACTGCGTAAACACACGCTTTTAATCCACTTAAGCCTGCAGCGGGTCAAGTGATGGGCCATTTAGAGGAGCCCAACATGACAAAAACGGTCAGGATAAGGTGAAAGCGATCCTCCAAAATAAAGCTCAGGTGACCACAGTTTGGTAGGGATCTAAAAGAAACACACACACACCAAAGAAGAAGAAGAAAAAAAAAAATCCACACTCAGAGCGGCTCCTGCATTTGTGACGCTCGGCTGCTAAATTTAGATCACATGAAACTTGTGCGAGTCTCCTGGGAAGGCTGCTAGGCATGAGATTGCAAGGGAACAATAATATTAGTACTTCCTGTGTGTTTGATTGATCTATGAAGAGTCCAAACCCCAGAGATTTTCAGCTAACAAGCACACACAGGCAAAATACAACCCGACGTCCTAAAAGGAAAACTAAACAACACCCAAAACATAGATAAAAACCAGCATTGTGTTAATGAATCTCGGGGCTACTGATTGCAAGTCTGCAATGCTATTCCAAAAGAAGATGCCCCACTCATACAGACAGTATTCCTTCTGTACACCATCAGAGTAGACTTTAAAATCAAGTGTACACTTTCAGTTTTAATTTGAGGAGTTTAACACAAATGTTGCATTAACCATTTGGGAATTACAGCCATTTTTTTTGCACAGTCCCCCATTTCATTTGGACAGACACTTTAATGGCCAGATGAGGCCCGCTCCCTCTTAACTTCATGAGAAATTAGGCACATAAAAGATCTGGAGATGTGCTGAGCTTGCATTCAGTAGCTGTTCACTGGACCTCTAAATGTGAGGTCCACAGAGATATGGATGCAAGTGATGAAGGCTGAACAAAGCAAAATAAACCAAAAACCCACCACGATGCTGCATAATTACAATCACCATGCAAATATTTGTGCACTTAACTGTATGCTCAAATACACTTTTTGTAGAATGCTGATTAAACATCTGTCCTGCATGTGTCAGCAACAGAGGCCATGATTTGATGGTCTCGCAGAGAGGTTACTGTCTCAGTTGTTTGCACAGTGTCATGACACGGCATCATTATAATGAAGTAAAGCATTCATGTGTAAGGTAGTGTGCTCATAAATAGCCCATATTTGCTTGCTTTTTGCATGTACCCAGGCCTGTTGTAATGCAGTGTGTAGTGTTAGAGTCCTATAAATCACCAAATATTCACATTTAACAAGCCACAAAAATAATTAAATATCTTATTTCATCTCACCTTTTTGCCCGTGGAGCCCGTCTTGGAGAGGCAGGACTTCGCGAGGGAGAGGTACCCGCCGATGACTTCAATCTCCTCCACAGCAGGGTAGCGCTTCTTCAACAGGGAACCCAGCTGGGCGTAGGGGGCCTGGGGAGGGGTTGACCCTGGAGCGGCTTCACTCTGGGCTTCTTGCTGGGGCTCAGGTGAGCTCAGCTGGGTGTCAGGCTCCACCCGACGTTTAGGCACCACAGTGAAGGTGTTCCCCTTCCTCCTCTGCACCAAGGGGCTCGGAACAGGGACGCGCTGGGGCGGGGGCTCCACCTCGATGTCGTCAATGTTTGTTACCGGCAGCTGATCCACGGGAGGTTGCACTGGAGGAGAGACTGACTGGGTGGGAGAGAAGGGAGGTGAAGATGTGATAGCTGGAGAAGAGGGGGGTGAAGAGAGGACAGGTGGAGAAGTGGGAGCAGGGGAGGGAGATAAAGGTTCAGCGAGAGAAGGAGCAGGACTTGTGGCAACAGTGGGAGGAGATGGTTCAGGTTTGGATGGCCTTGGTACCCTCTCCACCTCCTTCTCCTCCTCTTTCCTCTTTAACAGGGTGGGAGAGGTTGGCACTCCAGGTGTGGGCACCTCTGCTGCTCTGTGTGAGGAGGAAGAATTAATGGGGCCAGGTGTCACCATGGGGCTGCTTGTTGAAGATGAGGCAGCCAAATGGCGCTTGGGGATCACCGTGAAGGAGTTTCGGGACTGGAGGCGCAGGTTTGCGAGGGCCCGTGCTTGGGTGTCGCCATCAGGAATCTGGGTGAGGTCTGGCTTTGGAGAGGGACGGATTTCAAACTCGTGTGAGGAGCGGGTCACTTTGGATGAGACAGGGCTCAAGGGGGCCTCGGCACGGGCACGGCGGGTCTCCGGAGAGCATGGCACCTTAGGTTTGGGGGGCACCTCAGCGGCCTCCCAGTCTCTCTCCCTGGTGGGCTTGCTTGTCCCCCTGTCCGGCTCGTCTCTGGGGGTGACAGCTGCGCTGTGGTGTACTCCACTCTCCTCAAAGCGCTGACGGAAGGAAGACACAGGCTGTGAACGCTGGGGGCTGCCCGGCCCGGAGACGGCAGGCTGTGGCTTTGGTTTGGAAGACCAGGGACCCTGGAAGACAGGTGAAGATGGCTGGCTACTGCCCGGGCTGCTGACCCGTGGACCCAGCCTGGGCTTTGGCACCAGATCTGGCTGCGTCTTGGGCCAGAGTCTTGGCCTACTGCTGGCACTACAATCCAGGTCCAGGAGGTTCTCTGTGCTGTGGGACTTCTTCTGCAGCTTCCCATAGTTGCTGTCAAACTTCTGCAGGATCCGGCTGACCCTACCTTGACCCTCGCCTGTATTATAGGGGACCTCCTGATCAGGACGGCCCAGGGTGCTCAGGTTCTCCTCGCTCTTGCTTAACGTGGTGTCATAAATGACGACTTCCTTGGCTCTTATCTCGGTAACAGCACTCCCTCTGCGGTCCAGAAGGTCGTTTAGAGAGCTGTAACTACTCACACCGTTCTGCTGCCATTGGCACTCGCTTTTCACTCCTCCACCTTCCGGAAAGTAATCCGGGTCCGACTCGATGATGATGATGTTCTCCGCTCGGATAGTCCGTATGCCGGGGACGCTGCCGTACAGCTCCAGGATGTGCTGGACCGGGCGGGTGGCGTTTTCTTGTTCCTGCCGCCTCCTCCGCTCCTTCTCCAGCTTGATGAACGGGTTCTCCTCCAGCGGCCCCAGGCTCTCCTGCAGCACCAGGCTCTCGTGTCTGCCCTCCTCCCTCGGTGTCGCCGCGGCCGTCGCTTGTGGCTCTTTGTTGTGGGAGAAGTGCTGGGTGGCCGGGGTGATGGTGTAGTTCCGCCCGGTCGCGCCACCACCTCCACCGTTCACATTCCCCGTTAGTTCGCCGTTTACCCGCTGCGGGCCCGCTCCCCCGGGGCTAGCCTCCGGAGCACCGGTTCCCCCAGCCCCGCCGCCGCCTTTCGCCTTCCTCCTCTCCAGGATTTCTCGCTTCCAGGCCGGCATCCTCGGGCTCTCTTGGCCGCCCTCTTGGCGGAGGACACGAACCTCTCCTCCGCCGGACATCGCGGAGGGTTGTTACTGGAAGAAATGCGGAGGAGAGAGAGAGGCAGGCAGGCTCCGAGGCGGTCTTGCCGCGGTCCGGTGCGGCTCTTGAAGCTGTATCTCCGGCTGTGACTGTACCTGCAGCACCGATCACCGTACACTCACACACATCCCTTTTTTCTTCCTCTCTCTCTTCTCCCTCTGCTGTCACACTGTCTGGCTCCCTTTCTCCCCAAAGGACCCTGAACGCGGCTCCGCCCCCTCCGCGGCAGCCTAAGCGTCTGTGATTGGTCGCCATGTGCTCTGGGCACGCCCCCTCCCTCCCGTTTCTATTGTTGACGGAGCAAATTAGGCCTGCCAATCAAAATTGCTGCGTTCAAGTTCAAGATATTTTTACATTATGTGATTAAATATAGATTTTGTTGCCGTTTAATTACAAAAACGCTGATTAACTAGTAGTTAATCATAACAAAAATGTCGTTCACATACCACAGTAGAATTATAGCCACTACACATTGTTGTTAAAATTGAACTAAAAACCTAGTTTACCTTTATTGTATTTACTAAATAGGGGATATTTCTTAAACTTTACCACCTATTGTGTCCCAGTAGTGTTCAAAATTCTTCTTTTTTATGGTATTTCCAGTTTTCATCCTCAGTCTCACTGGATAGGAATCAGGGTATGGTTTTGGTTGGGATGTCGGGGTGTTAAAAAGACTTAACCTCGGTTCATTCAGCATTTGCCCGTGATACCACCTGTCGATAATCCGCATGCAGCGATCAGACGAGCTGGGAAAGAGTCTGCTGCACATGAATCAGCACTAAGAGGGCTATTCTTGGGTACTACAAGAGATTACTGTAGCTCATAAAACATTCATCGCGGGGCAATAATTAAGAAGAGCAGGGCTGAAGAGGTCGAAGAGTGTGCCTTATTTTCTCTTTGAAGCAGGACCGAAAGATGCAGAGAAAAACTAAACAAAAGAAGGACATAAAGCCTTCATAATATTTGGTATTTTATTTATCTTTATTTTAAAATGCCCAGTTTTCTCTGGAATGTGAAGTCCTGCACCTCTAAGAAAACACAACAACCAGGGCTTACAGTAAAAAGACATAAAAAGTGTCTTTTGTAAAGTATACGAAGTGTATGCAGCCATAAATCCGTTTCTTTAATTATTTTAAATGTATATATATTTTAAACTTAGAAAATCTGCAAACCAGGCATTTTCCACATTGTTCTGCAGATCAGCTTTAGAAAGACATTTTTTTATCATTTGCAGAGAACATTCTGGAAACAGTTCCAGCTTTAATCAGGAACACCACACCAAACTGGTATGCAGCTGGATATTATGCTTTTGTTCACCTGTAGAGAAGCCTCCCATATTGTTATCATCATATCTAATAGAAATAGTTTTAAACATTAGAATATGCATTACAATACAGAGCACTAAAGATGTGATGTTTGCTTTAAGGGTGGGTTCTCCCTATGCTTGAGCAGGTTTTCTGTGCTCTAGCTTCCTCCTGAAGTCCAAAAGCATCTGATGGAGAGTTAGCTTGATTAGTGACCCTGTATCCTGCCACAGCTGGGATAGGCACCCTGTGGCCCTGAATGGGAAGAAAATGGATGGATGTACAAACATATCCTAGGATGTAGATCAGTGTTGAGTGCCGAGCTTAGGTAGATGAAATCCCAATTATTAAAGCTGCTTAAGAAAAAAAAAAATCATATTTTTACCATTTCTATATGCAGAAAAAATAGCTGCATTTGACTTAATTATGATGTGAGATAAACGTTGGTTTAGTCCTTTACCCACGGACTAGCGCCCCATTGTGGCCAGAGAGAACACAGACTCAAAACATTTAATGTACAACCATTACATGTTATTTTATTTACATGTATATACACAGATGACAATAAAAAGGTGGCAAAGAAAAAAAGAACATAAATAAAATTTTAATTTATTTAAAAAAAAGAAAAAAAAAATCAACATATACATAGAATTTCACATTAGGATTTACCCTAAAGTGAGGCCTTAAATACATGCAGTACACTGACAGCAAAGGACCCAAAATAGATTGAATACATTACATGTTGTCAAAGTAAACAGCAGTTTGTTTGTTTTATTTAGGGATGATGTGTGAAACAATCCCCTCTGAGTCCCGACAGTTTTCACATCCAGCTTCTTCTCAAGTCCAAACCACTTCTCTGTGATGGAGTTTGATGAGCACACATGACAAAGTGAGATTATAATCCTAAACACATTTTCGCTGGCAAGCAGTGTCTTAGTCCAAGGAGGGAAACAGCAATCAATAAAGCTGCAGCAACATCATGAAAGTTGCTCAGAAAGGTTGCCTGGGGCTTTGCTGCTTTAACATTGAGTGCACATGTGCATTAGAGCAATACTTCTGGAGTAAATTTTCTACCACTTACTGCTCAGTGCAGATGTGTCACTATGGTCCAAATACAAGCTCTTTCAAATGTATCACAAAACCTGCACACCAAAATATATCCTGCAAGTGTGCTTCTTCTTGTTTAGAATTTTTTTTTTTAATAATAACTCAAGCAGGTGAGGAAATTTTCTGTTTTATTATGCGTTTTAAAGCAATTAGAAGTTAACTGTGTGTTTCCTGAAATGTGAAATGCTCATTTTTTGGGGGAAAAAGGTGCCATTGAACCAAAGAGAGAGAAAAAAATGGTTATGCTTTAAAATCTCTAACGGCAGATGAAGGCTACACCCACACTAACATATTTGTATTTTAAACCAGAAAATGTCCATGTACAGACCAGCACATTTCACTTGTGCAGTCTGGACAACAAGGGGGGGGGAAAATAATAAAATTATAAGATTTTTTTAATTATTACTTTTTAGGGAAATATGGATTTTTCTTAATGGTGAAGACTAAGAACTAATGTCTGTGCTTGAGCCGGTGTAAAGCTGAAACAAATCTTATGCAAAATACTATGGGGGAAAGAACAGCAGTGGCAGAGAGTAAAGACAGGCTTGTTTACTTGGATTCACAATAAAGTGGAAGCATAAATTGTATATAAAAGATAGATGTAGCCACTGTGACATCACCTGTTGGTTAGTGAAGTTCTGTTATTAAGTTTTGAGGTGTGTCACAATACTTGTGTTTTAAGAAGTTTGGATCTAACTGAGAAACTGAGGAATGCCACAAGCTCAATGGTTAACACATTTCTGACCCAATAATGACCAAAAATTAGAAAATTACCTTTATGTTTTATTTAATAAGACCTGTAACTACCAATTTAAAAAAATAAATGCATGTGTCACAGAGCAAGGGAGTCAAACGATGTATTCCCACAGGCTTTTATATAATTAGAAGTCATTTTGAAACCAAAAGGAATTGCCCCCTGGTGGCAGATTTAAGGCACTTTAGCACTAGCTTCTTCTTTTTAAGACCCAGAAGCTACATTCATCTTTTATATATATATTTTTTCCCCTGTGGGTAGAACTGATGTTGAAAGTAACTTGTGGGATTTGTGATAAAGTAAAACATCCGAGGAAGCCTTGGCAACGACTAACAATGAAGTCACACTTTTCTCAAACATAAAGAATGTAATCATAAATGGTTTCCAAGTCGAGCTACAGTGTTTTCACTTCCTTTTTGTGGCCCTATCAGAAACGTTAGCGTCTGCATCACCACTTTCAGAAGTTTTTGTTTCTGCCCATCCAGACTACAACACAAAATCTTGATATACAGGCAGCAGAGGACTTTGCCCCAACAATATCATCCTGAATTCCTTATCCCATATACTCCGTATTTATTAGCCAAGTTTTTTTCCCCTCTCATTTATCTGCTAATTGTATTACATTTCATTCACAGGGCTTTTTGATTTTATTTCACTTTTTTATTAACTGTGCTGCTTTTGTGGAGTTTTTCTTTTTTTGTCTCATTATAATATATCTATTTTAATAGGCTATTCAACACATGTTAGTTGTATGTTGTGTTTAATGTTTTGTAAGCAGGAATGAATAAAATATACAGGGCAGTCTCACATATTTTAGGGTCTTTAAATGCTGGAGTAGTGCGGACATTTTAAAATGTAAACCTATTAGTGTGGATGTACCCAAAGCTGCATTCTGCTTCTATGTTGTCAGTTACATGAAACACTTCGGCTTCTCCTCAGTTGACACGGCAAGCTCGTATCATAAGCAGCTGCAGGAGGATGAAAAGCGGCGAGACAATGAGGCCGAACCACAGGTCTTTGGCTTGCTCCTGCTCGGCCAACTTCTGGCACAGCAGAACTTCACACACCAGCTTCAGGCTGAGCACCGTTAACACCCAGAGGAGCCGCAGCACCGCCAGGCGCTTCTCGTTCTCCTGGTAAAGCCGAATGGACACGATGGCCGTGAAGTACGTGCTGAGGCCGTCCGCGGCAAATAGCGGGACGAACACCAGCCACCAGCTTAGCTTGGGGGTGAACATGTCGACTTGCAGGGCAACCAGCATGCTGAAGACCATCAGAGCCAGCAGGTGGAGGAAGAGTTCAAAGGTAGCAAAGCCCAGCCACTGGACCAGCTCCCTGAGGGAGAACAGCATGGCGAAGGACGTTGGGGACGGAGTGACTGAGGACGGCCAAGTCACACACAGGGCAGCCCTGGATGCAGGTCAAAGCACTCCAGGGTGAGGGTGGCAGAGGGCTGATTAACCCAGGGCAGGAGTGGTTAGGTGGTGGAGAGGTGGCAGACTGTAGGCTACATCTTCAGATCCACCCTGGGAACGTCAACAGGAGAAGTGAAAAAGCTAATGATGATCATAGCTTTGTCATTAAATTAGTTTACCACCTTATTTTTAATACATTTGTTTACATTTTACAGATTAAACTATGCAATCTCAACTCTTAGCCACAGTGTTGGCACAGGTTTACATCTGTTACAGATATATAGTATTGTGCAAAAACAAAACAAAAACAAGACCCAACAACAACACAAAATTTCAAACGTTCAAAATTGTATTTTGGCACTCACGAGGTGATTCCCAAATTATCCAACAACCTGGCAAATCTTGGCATGCTGTGCAGTGTGTCCTTTCAAAAAAATAAATGAATTTTAAAAAAATTTTTAAAAAAATCGAAGGAAATCTGGACAAGTGAAGCTACAGTACCGTGAGCAGATGAATTCCCTTAAGAGGAAAAGAAAAAAAAAAAATCTATCAAAAGACCTGGCACATTTGGCCCTTCAGTCGATGCATATATTGTTTGCTGCCTTATATACACACACCACATTTCCATTTGTGTTTGCACATGTCTCAATTAACTTGTGCATTTTAAAATGTAAAGAAATGAGGGGTGGCTCAAAATTCTTGCATGGTACTGTAGTTGCACTTAAAGAAACATGCTTAAGAGAGTTCAGAGTGTGCTGAAGAATAAAGGTGGTCACACCAAATACTGACTTTTCCTAAATACTTCTTTCTCTGTATACATACGTTGTTTCGATATATCCCTGAATGAATTTCTCAGAAATAAACCCTCTTGTGTATTTCAAAACATACTGTGCTTCACTTATCAAAACTGATAATTAGATCACCCAGCGCAGTTGAACAAGCAGATTTTTATTATTTTGCAACTTTTACTTATTTACCTTCCCCACACACACACACACACACACACACAGTTTTAAAAATGTGTAATTATGATTATTCAGTAATATTAGTATTCAGTATTATTTTATTGTCATTTATTTATTTTACAGTGTTTTTTAAAATATATTTTTAAGGAGTGTACATGATTTTTTTTAATTACACTTTGTTTACTCCCAGTCTTTTTTGAATGCTCAGGGCCCTCAAAACCCCCCATCTTTTATAGATACACCGCTGTTGATCAAACGTCACTGACGTCCACTCCCTTGACAGCTCCTTAACTATTCTTATTACTCTCAGCCCTACCGCTCTGAGTGAGGTAAACACGTCTGATGTGAGAGTAACTGCAAAAAATAACGCTTAATGCAGAGAATCCAGCGGCAAACACGTAGACAGCTTCGGTTTAAGCTAACAGCCAGTCAGCTAGAAATGATACTGAGCTTCTAATTACTAATAGCGCGCCTGTTCACACACACAAGACGTGTTTCAGTATAACACTTTCATTTACCTTAAAAACAGATACGAGTCTTCTTCTCCATCACGCTAGATGTCGAAATGTTAGAAACCAACGAGGCTAAGAAGCTGTTAGCATTGTACCTTCTGCTATTTTCTTGCTGCTGAGCGATATCGCGAGAACACTACCCCCCCCCCCCCCCCCCGGTACTGGG
>VUQG01020808.1:0-19889 GCA_015106755.1 Etia nguti | reverse complement strand
TCAACAGCAGGAGGGTGTAGGTGGCAGGGTGAAGGTAGTAGGTAGAGACACTGCCAGAACCTGGAAAAAAGGCTTCAAGTTGGAGTCTCTGATCAACTGAATAGTTTAAAGGTAACTTGAGAGTGAGTACTATCAGAACTGGACACATACATGGACAGACAATGCAACAGTGTAAAAACAAAATGTATGTCTTATCAAAACTAACAGAAAGTTAAAAAAAAAAACCAATAAGGCCAAAGCTGATAAGTAGGTTTGATCAAAATAACAGTAAAAATACATGAAAGGGAAAAAAGACAACCTGACAAAGACAAATGGGAAGAAAGGACTTTATACACTTTATACATGTTCACGAAAAAGTCAGGACCCCGAATCTATTAATCTGTGTTTTCAGACATTTTATTATTATCTTTATTATGTTTGTGTTCCTGGTGTAGTGTCTGATTACCCTAGTGTTATGCGTTTTATGAAGTTCTGTTTTTGGTTAATGGTTTAGTTACAAACATTAAAAGTGTAGGTATCATAAACTGTTTTTTTGTTTTTGTTTTTGCAATAATAAATGTATGGCCAGAATATCTTTACCTAGATAAATAATTGCTAACTTCTGACTAATCTAAATCTTGTAAAATACTTTTCTTCATCGATTCCCAGATGTTAAACTTAATTGTCACACGTGGAGATTAGCTGCACCAAACACTTTTATTGGAGTTTAATGGATTTGGACCATTTTTAACTCTCAGTTGCCTCAGAGATCTGGAAATGTCTGAAAACATCAGGTTTAATCACAAAACCAAGGCAAATGTTCCCTTTGTTGAATCTTGATCTAAAACTTGGGACTGAATGGGTGAGTTGTAATTTTGTTTGCGTTTAAAAAAAAACAAAAACCCATTTGTGATTCCAGTAAATATTTTGACAGTTTTATTTATCTAAAGCTCTTGGATTATAGTTTGTGTATTGCCAAAAATACTTTTTATCTCCAGTACCCTTGAAATATTTATAATATTTAGTCCAGTATTTTTTTTTTTCTTCACTTGTTTCCACAGTTTGAGGTCCTCTGAACTAATATCCACCCCAATCTTTGTACAGCTTTTCTCTCCATCTTGGCTTGCTCGTGATTTTTTTTTCTTTCCTGCTACAGACCATTTTGTTGAAGCCTGACATTTATTAGGATCAGGCATTGCAAAAGTTGAAATAAACGCCAGCTGTCGAAGTGTATTACCCACTACTTAGACTGTGCTGTTCATTTCAATATGTGAAACCACAAGAAACTGTGGAAAATGTGTCACACTGCTCTGGGTTTAATAGAGATTATTGGTGTTGTCACAATGATAGCAAACAGAGATCAATTAGATTTCAAGGAACTGTATACATGTTTAATCAAAGCCACAGGAAATGTGCTGATATGAATGTCTAGCAGCATCTGAAAGCATGAACATTAAGTAAGTGTTAAAAAAAATGCAAGTAAAGTAAATGTCAGCGTGTTTCCCCCAATATTCCTGTGAGCTGACGTCCTGCCCTAAAGTGGTGTTGAGCAGTAGTTCTCCAGGCTTTCTGAAGGTCTTTCAAAGTCTGCCATCGGTCACTGGCTGTTTTTTCACTCATTTTCAATCTGGTCCTGACGAGTTTTAGAGGAACCTTTTTTTGTTTGTTTTTTAAGCCACTTAACTCTGTTCATTCAAGCATAAAAAGCACCTAACTCAAGGGATGATCCAGTGTTGTGTCTGCATACTGTATAACAACTTTACAAAGAACCCACTGTAAATTTTATATTTAGGCACTAACAGCCTGTAACAAAAGTTTTCTTTAGTTAAATCTACTACAAAAAGCCAAAGATAGCACAGTTTTACAGACATAAAACATTATTTTTTGCACCAACAAATCTATTTCAAAAAGCTGTTAGCTGAATACTTAGGATATCTCAGAATGCCATGCAACATCTCCTTAAAAAATTTGAAAAAACTGGACCAGTGGAGGACACAAGATGAACCGTATCTGGAAGTCATGTGCTTAAAAAAAACAAAAAAACAGGAAAAATCCAGCAAAGACCTGATACATTCCTGAGATGACTGGCTCTTCAGCTGATCCTTCTACTGATCACTGAAACCTCATCAGGAATAATCTCATTGTAAGAGTTGCTGTCATGAAGCCGTTCTTAAGAACGGGAAAAAAGGAAAATATGGTTTAGGTGTACCAAGTCCAAAGAACTGGACTGGCATCAGTGGCAGTCCAGTGCCTTTAAACTTTATTTCCATTTATGTTTGCACATTTTTCAGTAAATTGGTGCAATTATTTCACCGTTTAAAATGTAAAGAAATGAGGGGTGGCTCAAGACTTTTGCATGGTACCGTAGTTGAAGACAAAATCCACCTTCTGCAATGCCGACAAAAAAGATTAGCATGTTAGAACATTTATTTCCAGAGTCCATACTAGGGAAGTGAGACATATGCTATATGCTATATGCTAACAGACAATCTAAGTCAGGGGTGTCCAACTCCAGGCCTTGAGGGCCGGTGTCCTGCAGGTTTTAGATAACACCCTGGGTCAACACAAGACATGTTGAGAAAGTAATTTAGCCATTTAAATCAGCTGGGTTGGATCAAGGACACATCTAAAACCTGCAGGACACCGGCCCTTGAGGCCTGGAGTTGGACACCCCTGATCTAAGTGATCTAAGTGGTGTTAAAAATTACATGATATGAGTGATCATTTATCTAACACCAGACATGCACCTGCTAAAAAATGATATAGTCTGAACCCAGCACAAGATGGACTTTTTTTGTTTTGAAGAAAATTAAAAAGTGATTGGTTGATGCTTTTCTATTCGCAGTCGTGTACATCTGCGGGCCCTTGGAGACGTTTATGACCATCATGGAACAGTTTCAGAATGATATCCAGGACCCGGAAAACTATGCTATCTTCTATCTGGATGTGTTTGCTGAGATCTTAGCGGATCGCAAACCGTGGCAGAAAGCTGACTGGGCTGATCCCATCAAAGTTTTTAAGGTAAAATTAACACATACCTATTTATGCTTGGATTTATTAGATGCTGCCATCATTGTTTCACTTGTTTGCTATTGGAAATCACACAAGACCACCATTTGGCATGGGAAATGGTAATCTCGCTTAATTAAGTGGCATTACCATGTTTCAATTACCGTGTCCATTGGGCTGAGTAAACGCAACATGGCTGTGGAAAGTAAAAACGTGAAGCTTTTATGGTAATGACAGACATGTAGATGAAAGGCTTGCATATACTCTTACAAGCTGGTCAGACTTGTTCAGCTTAGGAAGTTGAAACAATTTGGTCTCTTCAGTCTCAGATGATACAAATCGTCCCTCTTCTCAGACACTTTGACCACTTTAAAGTGAAATTCTTGCATGACATTAATGAATCAGGGGATGTGTTTTTACAGGAAGCCTTTTAGCCCCACAAATTAGTGCACTGAGAAATAAGAAAGTAGGCACAAATGTGTCGGTGGACTAATTTATCCCCCTAAATGTCACACTGGCTCCCCCTAATTCTCTTAATGAAGTATTTTCAGTAGTTTTGAAGCAGAGTAGCCTTTGTAAAATAAATCTTGCATAGTAATTAGTGGATTAAGACATAATGTACAGCATATATTTGCCTAAAATGCCAATAATAAGATAAAACATTAACTTCGAATAGCTGGAAAATCTTCTTGTACAGTCTTGTAAGACTAATGTTACTGCACGGTTTTTCGACAGTGACACATATTTTGTAATGTCACCTCTGTACGCCACTGCAGCAATCCCAATGTGACTGAAGTAAAGCGAAGTTCTGCTTAAATTCAAGGGGTTTAACAAAATAATTAGTATTGCTAAAACTCTAGATTTAACCCTAACAAATAATAAGGTATTTAAAATTACTGTATACCTGTCCACAAGGGTTGGATTTATTTCAAGAAGAAAGCAATTTTAAGATCGCAGAGAAGATTTAATAATGAAAGGAAGTGCTTGTTTTGCAATGTTGAAAGCATGAACTGGTAAACACTCTGTCTCTATCTGTTCATCTGAATTTGAATTTCTTCTAACCTTCTGAGCTGTAAAGCCAAATTTTTGGCTCTGATATTTTTCATCATGAAAGGTGTTAATTTGTCTGCATGCCACAACAGGTCTCATTATTGCAATATGCTTCCTTCACAGCACAAATTGCTTGTGGAAGTTTGTGGTAGGTCTCCAGTAACTGTTGTAACATGAAAACCAAGCTGTAGAATTTCCAGATAAGAGCCGAAAAAAACACAAACTTGGTTTTTTTGCCAAAAACTTGTTTTTGTGACTAAGAGTGTATCGATGAAATCAAAGGTCAGCAAAGGTAAACATTTGCACTGAAACGTCTCGATGAAATTTTGATTGCTCTATTCAAAGACTAAAGGTCTCTGTCAGCACTTGTGCCTGCAGAGCAGTTTCTATTGAACCAATTTTTGAAGTCATTAAAGAAGTTACAACACACTCTGTCAGGCTGTATTTGTAATTGCACGACGAATTGTAAGACCAATAGTGTTTTTATTTTTTCTCGAAACACATATTCCACATTAAAGAGGGTTTTGTCTAAGCAGCTGCTTTATTTTAGGACCTGTTTTTTATTGAATAAAGTGTGAATTAGTCACCAGAGTGAGGGATGAGTTGCTGACAGAGGTGTGAGGAGAGTAGTTCAGTTATGTTGGAGTCTAGGTAGAAAACGGGTGGATGGATGAAAAACAGGCCCTTTAAATGTTTGTTAGTTGCTTAATACAAATAAATAAGTATGTATAACAAGTATACATGTATTTAATTATATTTGATGTTTAAGTTGGTACCTTGTTTTAAAATAGCGATAACCATTTCTTGCATATTTTTGCAAGTCGTTGTGTTTTGTTGGAGGTTTTTGAAGTGGCTCCCTTCTTGTTTAGTTGTTGGCTGACTCGTAGCTCTCGTTGTGAGATACGACTGGGCTTCTCAAGCTGTTGTCTGTGTGAGCTAGGGAGAGTAAGGTCATGACATTTCTATGCCGCTGATGTTGCGGTATAACGTTTTTCTATCACGGAGAAATTTATGTATTTAAATATTATTGCAGATGATATGATATGATGTGGCACATACCTGAAATCAGTAAATAGCGGTCACACTCAAATACTTTATTTTGTTATTTGCATCATTTCAAACACAAGCTAAGTGTGTCTTTGTGACACTCATTTTGGGCTTCATTTAGTACCATGAACATACTGTTTTCACAGGACTCTATGAATGCTAACTGTAACTAAGTAACCCCACCAAACATTTATCTTGTTGATTTATTATGTTGTTTAGATTGTGGGGGAGATATTCTAAGATCTTAAGATCCTGTCAAAGCATTTCAATCATTTTGAAGTCTGAACTTAAACTGGGTCATTGCAACACCTTTAGTCTTTTCATTTTCAGCCATGCGGATGTGCTTGAGATTATTGTCATGTTGCATGTCTCAGTCTGTCCCAAGCTTTAGCTGTCAGATAGATGTCCTCATATTTGACTCTAGAAACCTTTGGTATACAAAAGAATTCATAGTCAAATTGTGGACTTAGCAGAAGTGATGATTGAAGCATTTGATCATGATTGTTATGGTCACTGTGCTAGCTATTTGTTTGCAAACAGTTATTAACTTCTTGTAACCCAGCGCATATGTAATGCTACATTTTTCCACAGTGAAGATGACATCAAACAATGGCAAAACACATCTAAAACGTTTTGACCATTCTAAGTACACTGTCAGTGCTCTTGATATTTTAATTATGAAAGCTTGTGTATGCCACCAGGGAAATGTATTGAGTATGAGTATTTTTAAGAATACATCTCTCATATCTTTCTACACTCTTTGTTAACATTTCCGTCTTTGTGCTTCCTCTAGTCTGTTTTTGTCATAACGTACCGGCCTCCTGATAATCCAGAATACAAAGACTTTCAGAAGAAACTCCATGCCAGAGCTCAGAGGGATTTTGGTGTGCACTTGGAGCCGTCGTTGGTAAGTTATCACCTTCAACATGTATGTGAGTTCTGATTCTTTTTTCAGATATTCTGTGCAGAAAAAATTCTAGTTGTTCTGTGTCATTGTCAGCACCTAATGATAAATGATGTTTATCTTTGAATATCTTTGTGCTGCTGTTTGGTCTCCTCTTGCAGATGGACTACATCGCTGGCAGCTTCTATGATGGTTTTGTACTATATGCGATGGCCTTACAGGAGACGCTGGCAGAGGGGGGAGCCCAGAATGACGGTATTAACATCACAATGAGGACACAGAACCGCCAGTTCTGGGGTGAGTACATTTCTGTAAATTTGTAAGAACAAGTCTTTCAGAGGTTTCAGAAGCTAAAAGACAGTGACAATTAGCTTTTCTGTAGCTGTTTGATCTTGTATCTATCCCTGAATGTTCATGCGTGAGACCAAATGCAAACCGTGGATTTAGGTCTCCACCACCACTTTGAACACTGCCATTCATTTCACCCTAAAGCCGTTACCACACTTCAGATAACAGGGAACAGTACTCGCTGCGAGGCCAAGTGACCAGCTGCACATTATTGGAAAGCACCGTTGAACCCAGAATGCGATTAAAATGTGCCCTTTCAACATAATAATTACAGCATAATTGAACCGTTATCACACAACACTCCTGCTAATAGCCATTTGATGCTTGATGTGCCCGCTCACACACTTCCATGTTTACTTTATCAGCTGCCAGATCTGCACTCATATCAAATGGAAATAAGCAGAACAATAGGATTTAGTTGTTTTGGCTTGAAAGAGTTCAACAGCTTCTTTTTCTCAGCATGATGAGAAAAAAGCAAGAAAATAGGGGGCACGATGAGGATGTAATAGAAATTTTCCTGGCGTTACAGCGAATTTTCCTTTAACTTTACCTAATTTGATGGACACAAAAGCTTTTCAAATATCCTCTCTGCCTGTTAAGTGATGACATAACAGCGTTTTTGGGGTCCAAACATTTGATGAAGCTCTCATCTTTTTAAAATGCAGCAATGCTTTCTCCTTCTGTTGGGTTTTTGTTTTAGTTTATGTGCTGGCACTCAAAAGGTGCTTCAGTTGTGTTGCAATTCTCCGTCTTTTTTATTAGGACTATTCATGTGTAGTAGATCTTCCAGCAAAATTTTTAAAAACTCACAGTGTCCTCGTTTCCAGATATTTGAACCCTTCTGAAAAAGTTATTCTTATAATAACCATAATAATAACTGTATTTGTATAGCACTTTTATAAAGTGCTTCGCTGTTTGGATAAAGGCCCATATTAAAGATAAGTGTATATATTCAAACATTAAAGCTTAAAGAACATTAAAAATTAAGGAAATGCTAACCTATAGAAATGAGTTTTCAACAGTCATTTAAAAGAAACAAGATAATTAGCTGGGAAAAAGTCCACATTGTGATGTTGTGGGGCTTGTTGATGTACCAGAGACCCAGCTTTGAATCCTAGATGTCACAGTTTCATTTCTGATATTTCTTACATCATTGATTTAAAACATTGTGAATTTGGACCATTTTAAGCTGTGGTTCAACAAATGCACTTCTTTTGTTTAGAGGTTACACAAAAGGCTTTTGGTCAGGAGAATATTCAGCACAAAAGCTGCAAATGGAGTTCCCATCATGCAATTATTATATTAAACAGAAGTCACGGTTACGGTTAGGATTTTCACACTTGTTGTGCACTTATCAGCAAAGGATTTATTTCTCTTAGTCTGACTGTTGCTCATGGTATTTGCTAGTTATAAACAATTTAGAGAAAGTGCTGTCTATGAGCATTTGAAAGACATATATGAAAACTCCTGTGTGCATGCTTGGCGTGTTTTAAAGCACCACAGATCGCGATCCACTGTCAAATCTTTAATGTGGCCGTTCTCCGTGTTTTCAGGTGTGACCGGACTTGTTTCCACAGATGAAAAAAATGCCAGAAATATAGACGTTGACCTGTGGGCGATGACCAACCAGGAGACAGGGGAGTACGGGGTAAGTCATGGTTTTATGGTTTCATTGAGGGTTCTGAAAGTTATTTTAGCTGCTCATGAAGATGTTAATCTATGATAACACCTTATTGGATTTTAGTGTGATAAACCCGCAAGACTCCATGAAGACTCACATTAAATTTGTGCATTTTGCACAGTAGGGGGATTTAAAGATTTAAAGTGCTTTCTAACATATGGCACCTCTATGACAGAAACACCTAGAGGCACACAGAGTATCAGAGCAGTGGAATTTGGCACAGTTACATTAGGAATTAACTGGACTGATGGTGAGTGTTTAATACATTTCACTACCAAGCAATCATTTTCTGACAAACCTATTTCAGAAATAAAACTTTAATTTCTCTGTTAAACCAGTTTTTGGCACAGTGTAGTGACCAAAGACTTATGATGCATACCAACTGGTGTGCGGAGACATTTGTTGCATGTTGTTCCCCAGCTCCCGCTACCCTCATTTCTTCATATCTCCACGCAGTTGGCTTTCTAGTGAAGGCATAAAACACCCTCCAAACTTGGAAAATCCAAACAAGACTTTCCAAGTGTTAAAATTTATTTGAAATTTAATTTGGTCCAAAAAGACTGAGTTTTGATACCCAGCTGTGCATCTGCAGTCATGAACCTGGAGCTCAGGACATTCATGCACCTCTGTTGCACATCTCCAGAAGTTTCTTGTGACTTTGACAAAATACCAAATGAATATGAACAATGACATAAAAGTTTCCTTAGCGTTTGAATTGTATTTATCATTGTTAGCAATTCTACAGATTGTTTACTTGTAAAAATTTGTAGCATTGTTCATCTATTAAAACTTGTGTCGTCAGCTGGTGCCCTAGCCATGGACGTTTACTTTCTAGCAAATGGAAAAAAGTAAAAGGTAGGAAAAATAGAGAATTTAATAGGGTGTGCACAGATTTGTCTTCTTCTGGCGCTGAAAAAGTCAAGATTAAACTGAAACTGTCCTAATTTTTTTAAGGCTTCTATATTTAATTTATCATCAAAGTAGTTTACTTTTATTAGATTAAAATAAAACACAGGTAGCAAAGCCTTATAGCTTCTTCAATGTAGTAATAGTAGTAGTACTAGTTCTTTTACATAAACCTTGTAGTTCTTTCTACTACAATGTTTTTGCATACAGCAAGCTTAACTGTGGTTAATAATGAATTTTTATTGGTTTATCCCTTAAATAAACTGCCTGGGATAAGAGTCAAAAGCAGTTTAGTGCAGAAATACTGTAGTGAATGCAAAACTAATTCATATTTTATTTAATATTCAAAGTTTATACGTTTGCCTCCTACAAAATAGTCCCATTACTGAACACTGTTGATTTACACTTCTGAGATTTCCACACAAAATGAGATGTTGACACCAAATTATAAGCAAATTGCAGACAGCGAGAGACTAATTTACTGAATGTGTGCCTAATTACTGTACAGTTTTACAAAATTCTTCTCAGCATTATGTGCAGTTTTAAACCACAGCCTTTCCTCATATTTTGCTGTAAACGCAGTGAAATAAAATGTTTGACATCATGCATGGAAAGTGGTCTGTTTGTTAGATATTCTGGGGTCTTGACCTCTCTAATGATAAGATGCATAAAACCTCAGTTCCCCCAAACAGTCTGATGAAAATATTTTTTGTATGTTGTGCTCTGCAAACACCGCTGTGAACGTTTTCAGTGTTTTTTTTTTCCTCCCTGAGGGCAGAAGAAGTGGGCTAGCTACACATGACTTCAATTAGAATTTCACAGTGGTCCTGAGAGCCCGTCAGTGTGACTTCCTGGGCTCATTTATCGCTGGGTTTTAATTGGTGGATTCATATTGACCAGCAGGCTGATGAAAACATCACATGAGCAGTTTTAAGTTTCAACCTTAACAATATAAAACAATATGAAAATCTATGTTCATCTTTGCACAAGAGGAAAAAAAATCCCTTTAAGAAAATAAGAAGCAGATTTTTGTAACTGAATTTAACATAGAAGTTATTTGAACAAAAATTATTCTCTTCATCTCTGATTCAGGTGTTTTCATTCTCATTGTCACAGGTGTATAAAATTAAGCACTTAGCCATGTCAAATGTTAAAGAGCATATTGTGTAAAAGCCGTAAACGCTCTGCTAACTCAATAATTGCAACATCAGCACAACAGCTGCGCGTTTGGAGCTTCTCGGCATGGGTTTCCATGGGTTAGCAGCTCCTGTACGTGTATTGTGTAGGTGGTCCACTGATTTTGTCCATATATTGTATCAGCGGATTATGGGAAACAGGATATTAACTAATATTTGCTTTCCACTGAACAGAACCTCTCGTATAAACAAAATTTGTTTGTGGAAGTGTTCTTGTAACGTCCTCTGTCGCTTACCTCAGCTTAATGTTTGAAGATATGTAATATTAACATAAAAACATAAGCTACACTGTTAATAAGTGAATTTATGTGTTAGATTTGATAACAAAATGTAACATTACCATGACTTTGATGTAATCAAATGAAGTATTTCCATTTTATTATGGTACTCCAAATGCATTTGTATGGTAGACAGTATATCATGTAACAGATAGCATTGTTACCCATTGGTTTTTGGACTTCAGGTTTGAGCTACGAATTGAGACTTTTGACCATCACCATATTGGCTTTTCAAACCACACCTCTAACTGAAAACACTACATGCTCATACATGCAACTTGCCAATCACAGGGTAGCCAAAACATACCCAAACTGATCATTTTTTATACTTTAAATAAGAGCACAGATTACAAAATGAACATCTTCCTCTGTTGAGGATCACATGGAACTATCAATTGAAACTTATCAGAGAAGAGTTGGAGTTTATAAATCAAGTGAGAAGTACGTTAATTTTCTCAAAGACTTAAAAAACTTATTTTGAATCCAGAGGAGTCAGCCCCTGCTGGTCACTAGAAAGAATTTTTTTTAATTCGGCACACTTTAATTATTTAGTTTGCTTTCTACATTGTTATATATATTACCAAGGGATCAAGTTTTGTTATAGCTTTACATAGCCTTCTTCAGCAAAACCAATCATTGTCATATATGGGTGTAATGTTTAGGTATTTACAATTTTTAAAAAATTTTTTATCCTATATTGGATACATTTATGAAGAACACTAGCTAAATTTCTACCTTGATTTTAAGATATTAAGTTTTAAGAGCGAGCACCACAGATTCTGTTGGCTGTGGAGTGACGTAAACGCAGCCTCTGCACCAAAGTACTGGAGCTATTTCAGCTTGTGTAGCTTCTGGCTCTTCACTGATCGCATTCGGCATTGTTTTGATGACCCTGTGTAGGGGCGACGGCCTTGAAGCCTTTAGCAGAGAGGACACAACATGTTGGGATCAGGGGTGGAAAGCATAAAACTTCCTCTGGCTCGTTAGAAACACAGGAGTTGTGTTTCACAGCAGGACAACAGATGCTGCTCTTGGAGCTGTCAAAATAAAGCTCTCTCCCTCGCGCAGAAGCCTTTCAGGATGGTCGCTGCTTGTGCAGATGTTGATCCTACAGTTCTGTATTTTCTCTTAAACGTTTCCTTTTTAAATCCCTTTAATCATTACATTCCACGGCATGCAATGATCTCCTATGTTATACAGGGTTAGGGGGTTAGTGACACATAACATATGTTGACTATGTTGATAGGTTTGCTGATATTTTGATTCAGAGTAGGGACAATCACATAATTTGGGGGTAAATAAATACCTCTGTACAATTGTGATTGCAGGAAATTAATTTAAATGAAGGTAATGAGATAATTAAGTTAAAACTGAGGTAATCAAGACTCTTTGAAAACCTTATCTGTTATATGACTTGAGAGAAAACATGCAAGCAGCGTTTCTTGTAATATCAACTCAGCTGGCTCTTTTTATTTTTACCTTTTTTGTTCATTTCTGGTTTAAAATAAAATAACAGCATTGTCACCTTGACAAATTTTAGAAGCAACACTAGAGAATAACAAAGGTACCTGGTTCCCTGTCTTTATGCTTTTCAAGGCTAGTCGCCTACGAGCTTTGTAGCTTCAGATCTCACTATATTTATCCTCTTTAAATACTTATATTTAGCAAGTATGCTTGCCAGGTTAAACATTACCAACTCCTCAGGCATGTTGGTAACATGCAGCCTGTGGAGGGTTGATACTATTTTGCAGCCATGGTTATTATCTTTTCAACCATATCTAACTATTAACATATGCATCCATGCACAAACTATTGGTGTGATAACAATTTCGTTCAATGTTTTTTCCTAAACTAAATTTGCAAGAAAAACAAAAGTGAACACTAAGTATAAGACAAACTTAAAAATGGTCCCAAACGTGAGCTGAACTCCAGTTTCCTGGCCGACAGTTGTATTTCTAACCCAATTTTGCCAAACCTCCATGCAAACTATTAGCAATTGCGACAATCTGCTAGAGACCAGAACAATCCCAGGAAGGTTTTGCCAGCTGGTTAGGAAAAACACATTTTTCTCTAGTGATTGGTGGTTGCCAGAGGTCACTGACTGACCTCTAGGCCTATGTGATTGTAGCTTTAGTAATCAATTTTCCATCGACTTCCAGGAACCACTTGCCAGTTTGGGGAAGGCACACTTTTCCCTCAGAACTGGTGATTGCCAGATGGTTGTAGACCAGCCTCTGGCCTGTATTCACCTGACTCGTCATTGTCACTGTGATTATCACATTGTTTTTGTATTTGGTCAAAAAGTATTGGACTAATTAAAATTTAAATCCACCACTTCGAGGCTAAAGAGAAGAAACATTTGGTGAGATAACTGTGTTCATAACTTGCACTTTTCTGTATCTGAGCATCTTTACAGTAAGACTTTTTTCTCTGTATTTGCAGGTTGTTGCATATTACAATGGAACCACCAAAGAGATCATTTGGTCCCAGACAGAGAAGATCCACTGGCCCAGTGGTGGCCCACCACTGGACAATCCCCCCTGCGTCTTTTCCACTGATGACCCCTCCTGTAATGATGGTATGACTGCTCTACGTGACCCATCATAATGTAATAAGACACTTACCCCTTTCCACCTGCCTACAGGTGATTATACCTGTCACAAACGAGCAGCACAAGGTCTTCTAATGGACACTGATTTCATGACAAGAATTATAAAAAGGTCACACACAGCACTCAATAGCATATTTTTTCATGACCTTGGTTAGGATGGAATTGGTAATCAGGTGGATATTACAGGGCACTAATGCGCTGCTCCTATTTTAAATAAAGCTACCATGATAAATGCCTTGTTTTTCTTCAGTTGCTTCCCAGCTCTTTATGCCTATAAAGTAAATGGGTAAGGTGTAGTATTAACTTGAGTGACAGGCAGTGAAATGTGAGCGGAGGAAGTTGTCTTTGTTGAACAGTGACACTTTTTGTTGTTTTTTTCTATCAGGGTTGATAAACAGAGAAGGAAAACCACACTGCAATTAAAATGTATTGTGGTGTGAAGACAGGATAATGAATGGAGAAACAATAAATCTGTCTGTGTTCCCAAATCTGAAGGCAACCGCAAATAATTTGCACAACTGAGAGCCTGGATGTTGCCTTTTTTTTAGTGCTCACTTTCAACACTAAGGATGATGAATGCTGAGAAATTTGGAGAAGCATATCAACACTTAACAGTTTCACAACTTCAACTTGGAGTGAATTAGATAATTGAGATGATTATAAGCGTTTGAAACCTGTAATTAATTGGCCAGAGAAAACAGCAGAGTTTACAATCACGAGTTTGATAATTGCAGTATTCTGACACACATCAGAAAACAGCACAAATAAAAAGTAACCAGACTGCTCATGGGTTTTGTTTTTGCTCCGTTGAACTGTTGGGGTGGACTTTAATTAAATTTAAAAAATGCAAAGCGAGAACAACTGTGACATTACAAGCTGTGCTTCGTGGCTTGGTGTTGTTATCATGGAGAAATTGCCAGATTTTGAACCTGTTCCCACTGCCCTTATAAGCAAGTCTTGCCTAGGATACTGAGGGATAGATTGTTTGGTTTTTTTGGATAAGGCTGAGAATTTAAATGTGGTGGTTGGTTGGAGCAGTGGGTGACAAGTGTGCATGGAGAAACTCAGGCATTTTACAAAAAGAAAGTGTAACCCGGAGTATGTTCTATAGCCACAACCCAGCAAAGATCGTTAGAAAAGCAATGTCATCTCTACTACTCCTGTTAGGATTCGGGCTGCAGCTATAAATTATATTAGTAATCAAGTATTTGATTTTATTCATTTATCGAGTAATCAGATAATAGAAATACTTCAGTCTTATTAATGAGCAATACTGGTTATTCAAAAGAGGAAAAACAGAGGCCTTTTAAAATGAATTTGTTATTTATTTTTATTTTAGAAATTGCAGTATATACTGGGTAATGTGTTAGGAATGAAAGGATGCCACATTGTTTGATGGAAATGAAAATGATCAACCTACAGAGGGCTGAATTAAAAAACACACCCAAGTAAAAGTGAAAAAAATGAAATGGCATGCCTGACAATGAGCCCAGGAACCGTGCACCAACGTGGGGGCTGACAATGAGAATTTCCTCCTGATATGCTGAACCCTGGCTTTCAGGGTTTTGTTGCCTGTGTGTCCCTCCATGGATAAGTCTCCCCAGACCATCACTGACCCAGTGCCAAACCGGTCATGCTGAACAATATTACGGACAGCTTAACGTTCTCCACGACTTCTCCAGATCCTTTCACATTTGTCAACATCTGTCACAACCTGCTCTCATCTGTGAAAAGCACAGGACGCCAGTGGTCCTACCCATTCTGGCTGGACGCTGGTACTTCAGGCCGCCCTCATGAAGTCTGTTTCTGATTGTTTGGTCAGAGACATTCACACCACTAGCCTGCTGCAGGTAATTTTGTAGCTCGGCAGTGCTCATCTTGTTCCTGTTGCACAAATGAGCAGATATCAGTCCTGCTGATGGGTTAACTACCTTCTACAGGCCCATCCAGCTCTCCTAGAATAACTGCCCGTCTCCTGGAATCTCCTCCATGCTCTTCAGACTGTGCTGGAAGACACAGCAAACCTTCTGGTAATGGCACGTATTAATGTGCGAACCTAGAGGAGTTGGACTGCCTGTGCAACTCCTGAAGAGTCCAGGTATCTCCTCACGCTGCCCATAGTGGCACCGACCCTAGCCAAAAATCAAAACTAGAGAAAAAACTGTCAGAAAAGATGAACAAAGAAAAATGTCAGTGGCCTCCACCTGTAAAGCCATTATTGTTTTGGGGGTCGTCTCATTGTTGCCCCTCTAGTGCACCTGTTGTCAATTTCAGTAATGCCAGAGAAGCTGAAACTGATTAAAAACCCCCTCTGCTACTTAACCGACCGACTTTGTTTTCCAGCAGGTGTTATTATTAATTATTGTTAGGGTTTTAAGTGTGCGTCGGGAGTGTATCTGTGTGTTTGTGGGGTGACAGGTTTCTAAAGCACGGTCATCTGCTGAACATATGAGAGTGTGAAATCCTTGTTTTTCCTCCTGTTTTCAGGTCATCTGCCAGTTCTGGGTATTGTAGCTGTGGGTTCTGGCTTAGCACTCATCATTTTTGGGATCTCCAGTTTCCTCATTTACAGGTGAGTTTGATCGCATCAAGCTGACGCTTCCTGTCTGTGGTGCTTTTAGCTCAAACAGCAGAAATGTGGAGAAAAAGAAAAAAAAAAAGATTGAGAGAAAGAGCGAGAGGCGGGCTCGTGTTTGAAGCAGGATTTATGGATTGTGCTGCTTTAGGTGGTAGTTTGGTATTTACGCACTGTTGCTACAGCAACAGCTCAGCAGGTGACGGCATTAAAGCGGTGGTGAAGTGTGTTTAAGCTGCCAAGTGAGCTCATATACTGGCTCCAAACAACACTTACTGCCACTCTCACTTAATGATCATTAGTGTGTTTGTTAAGTTTATTTTCTTTGCGCTGAAGTCAGGAAAAATGCCGCTTATTTTAATAATTCACACACTGGTGATGTCAAGTGGAAAACATCACTTGAGCTGATTATTGTGCCTCTCTCAAAGGATTACAAGTGGATTATAAAAGCCCTGCAAAATAAAATTCAGAAGACGCAAAAATAAGCCAGAATTCTTTTATGCACAGCACCACGAAAGCCTAAATTAAAATTTCATGTTGTTTACAATATAAGTAAATAAAATTGGCAGGACTGATACTGGGAAATGTTTTATGTTTTTTCAATCCCCTCAGGGACCTCGATATTAAAAAAAATCCTGACTACTGCCTTTAAACAGTACTTCCATAGCACAATACTTCCAAGGTGTACAAGGACAGACTGGCACAATTATTAGAATTATTTAAAGAACTGAATGAACCTGAACAAGTTTGAGCAGAAAAATCAACAGCTGACTGAAAGAAACAGATGAGCAGAACAGAAGCCAAAAGAAATACATAAATAACTAAAATAGAGTAGTGCTGAAAAAATACAAATAAATAAATGGTTGAACGCTATGTAAAATGTGAGTAAATGTTGGAACTGTTAGTATAAAGTGATAACATTTTTAAAGTTATTAACTAAAACTGGGCTAGGGATAAATGAATTAAATTGTTATAGAACTTCATGGATTAACATGAAGTACAGATAAACTGTTAAATTTGTTAGGAAATTATATGAAAATACTGTTGAATTTAGCAGAAGTAGAAGTTCACAGCTGAGTTTCTTCTGAGTAAGTAATTTAAGGTTATTAAGTAAAAATTTTGAAATATTTAACATAGTTTAGGGGTCTTCCATAGATTATTGAATGAAATTGTTAGCAGAATAAAATTGATACTAATATTTTCAATACAGTAACTTGCTATACACTATAGACTAACAATTAAAGAGCATATTGTATTGCCTCTGAAAGACTGGCTAGTAATAGGTAAAACTATAGCTATTTTTGTAGTGACATTTTGAGTGGAGATTTTGAGTTACAGTAGCTAGCTAAAAACAGATAGAATTATTAGCTAATAGTATGGCTAAACCAATTAAATGCCTAGCTTAATAAAATAGATATCGTTTAAATTGAAATTGTTAGCTTACTGTTCAAAATAAATTATTAGCTAAATTTAATTTTGCTTAAAGAAAGGTCAAACTGCTACCTTAAAGTATAGATTAGCACTTGAAAAATAGCTAAAAGTGTAAATGTTTATCTATGACAGCACAAGTTATATTGTTAAATAAACGTAAACTGTAATAGGAATTAATAACTGCTAAATGGAGAACTAGCTAAAAGTAGTGGATGAATTGTTAACGTAGTAATTTTAAAGAGTTTGTCGTTTGTCATCTGAACATGAAAGCTGTCTGGGGGTAGAAGAAAGTGTTTTGAGTACATCTGTGGGGTAGATGAAAAAGAACCACTGGTATATTATATATACCAGTTACAGTATATGGTATATATGGTATATATATATATATATATATATATATATAGCATATTCACTAAATGTTTTTTCGAGGCAAAAGACAAAAAGAAATCCTACAGACTGTGCACCCTGTATAGATGCTACTGCAGTTTGAAGTTAAAAATAAACAGAACTGAACATTATGCGATTAGTTGTTTAAATAAGCGTCAGTGTTTAATTGTTACTGCTGCCCCTGAGCACTTTCTTTTAGTTGTATATTTAAGGGAAAAAGTAATTGCCTGCTGCTTTTCTGATGGTTCTAACTTTGTGCTTGGCATTCAGCTGTAGAAACAATTCAAATGAAATTGTTGCTCTGTCCCAAGTGGCACAGTCTACATGGTTTATGTTGTAAGATTAAGCCTCATTTAATTACTCAAGAAGTAAATCATGCATGCCCTAAGAAATAAAGTGACTGGAAAGATTTCCATAGGCTGGTTAACATCATGGGTGTTATCTGCATGTAATGAAAGAAAATTCTTCTGCTCTTCCCTCTTTACTCACATCTTCAGAGGTGTCTTTACTTAGGCAGTTATTCTCCCTGATAAATGCACTGATTTTAAGGAGGATTAACAAATCACACTAATAAATCACACCGGTAATCTGATCCCTTTTCTAATACTGACCATTAACACAAACAAGTGTTAATCACCAGCCAATCAGAATGGATTTTGATCAGACGAACGGTGGAAGAAAGACGGAGGAGCGGCTGTCCGCCTGAGGTAAATCCCCTAAACCTGAATCTGAGTTGATCATGCCCATTAATTATTAACTTACAGATAATTAGATGCAGAGCCTGCGCTCATTTCTGAAAAAAAATTAACTTGATCGTCTCTGTTTTTTCCAGCGCCCAAATCCACAAACACACTGTGGTTTCCCAACTAGCTAACTAGTTTTCCTGGACTCTCGGATGGTAAGTTTCTTTTCTTGGATTTAGGGACAACAAATATCTATTTCTGTGATGGGAAACTGTGTGATGTATTTTTGTTCCTGACCCACAGTTCTGAACTTTGTGCTCTCTAACTATATTTAGACTCAATCACTGTACATAAATGACAGTGTTATATCTGGAGCCCTGCTTAATAAATTCTCCTTTATTAAAGCACACTATGACTTGGAGCTTATTCATTGTTGGCTCTGTCTCATATAAAGCTAACAGATGACTTCCTGTTTTTGCAGACACTACTGGGGCTTTGCTGATGGTCAGAGAGGCGGACAGCACAGTTGTTTGTGGCCATTTTAAAGACCGACCACCTGCAGAGGGGCCTCCATTTTGCTTTTAGTGCTTGGCCTAAAGAAACACCACTAAAATGTTAAAAACATTTTGGAGTTTATGCCACTATCAGTAGCTATTGAGAAGTGATTTACCCAATGAGAAATTAGTATTTAATTTTTTATATTTTTAATAAGAAGATATATATAAATAGAAAAAATATAATTTTAAAAGATGATATATATTTACTGCTGCTTACAGTTAATACATTTAACTAATTTTTTATTTGCTAATTTGGGGGTTGGATCTAAATCTAGTTCACAGGGCAGAAAATGTTGAATAAAATGAATTTGTTTTAAGAAATATTTTGGCAATAAATTACTCTTCTGATATGCCAGAGAATGTACACAGACGTAAACTGATGGCTATGCAGTTTAATAAAAAGAGACTTGTATATTGAATGATATGTTTCTTTGTATTGCTTTCTGATGAAATGCATGCACTGCATCAAACCAAATTCAGCCTTCAATTTAATTTTGTCCCCTCACAAGACACAGTTAAACATGATCTATAACATCTTAGGATCAGAAATCAGACCAGCTTACTTGTTAACGGCGGAGATGTAGATATATAACTTTCCCACATTTTTCTTTTCATGCATTTTACTCTCAAACTTCACCCTGCAGTGCTTTAGATTTAAACAGCTGTGCTGTCAGCTGCTCTCAGTTGATTTTGGAGGCTGCTGTGCAGCAGCAGCAGCGAGCGTGAGGGGATGTTGAGCAGAGCAGCAGTGGCTCTGTTGTTTTTAATGGAGGGGCTGGTCCTGTGGAGGTATTCACAAATGGGACTTACCAAACAATAGGCCCAGTGTGGAGCCTCACACTTTGCCCCTCTGGCTGCCAGAGGTCTCTAAACGAGGCTCTTTAAATAGAAAAGTACCTCTTTTTTAGTAGTGGACGAGGCTGAGGTACTTTAATGGCGTTTCCTGTCCTCCAAATGCTAGCAAACATCAGAATTTACTTTTTGGACTCTCCAGCGACACAATTTGTTCTGGTGAAAAAGTGGCAAAGAAAAAAAAATGATAATGAGCTACTTTAGGAGCCAACTGGGATATTCTGGAGGAAAAGACTAAAAGATGATGATATGCACACGCTACAATAATTTCCCTGAAGCCATCTGGAAATGTTTTACACCTTTTTAGATTGGGCTGGAATGTGTGGGGCTCTGCTCATTTTTCATTTCTAAGTGTTTCAGTCTGCCAATGAATCCACTACCACCTTGCAAAAAAA
>VUQG01020807.1:0-29320 GCA_015106755.1 Etia nguti | reverse complement strand
GTCATTTTTGGACACTTCAAGCAGTTGTTGTCACTGGAATTTTTTCTTTTTTTTTTTTTACTTTCCCTTCATTTTCATCATAAAGGATCATCTTTTCAGCTGCAGACCAGCTCACGCTGAATAGATCCCCTTTGGATATTCAAGATAGAGAAGAGGTTCCACTCATACCTATTAAATGAGCTGTCCTCAGGTCCAATTCAGTGTATTAAGCAGCTGCAAAAAAACAGACTGAACGAGGCAATCTCATTAGCATGTCTCTGTTAACAGCCCTCTGTTAATGGCTCTTCATGTTTTATATGAAACAGTGCACTTAAAATAAGCCTGTCCACGTATGAAATGGAGCAAAAGAGCTACTATTTATCTGCTAGTGAACCATCTCTGTAGAAAGAGGACATCGCAAAAAGCTTTAGCAGTTTCAGTGTTTCCCCATTTGAAGGGGAAATCGGATCAGCTATCGCTACTTAACGCCAGTGTACGAAATAGTGAAGCCAGTTTCCTTGGTGAGCTTCGTGCAGTCAGTTTCAAAAAGTAAATCCTCTTGTATCCTGTCGTTTCAACTCATTATTGAACAGTTAAGTGTATCATTACAAGTTTCACTAAAAGCTCATATCTGCTACTGAAGCAGCACAGTTCATAGATCAGTTCATTTCTATTAATGTCGTGTAATGTTTTTTGCTAATGGTATGCAAAAGATTGCAGGCTCATAACGCAACACAGAAAACATTTTTGGTGTCACCAAGTGATAGTTTATGGCATGTATTCGCTCTCACTTTAACAAATTAGATGCTTACGGCTCACTGAAAACATCTAATTTTTTAAATGTACGGGTCAGGCGGGCAGTCAGCCAGCTAAGAACTGTGGTAGCTGCTGAACATAGTGTCCTCTGGACACCAGGCTGTAGGTTGTTGACGAGGTTTTTATAAATTCCAGCCAGCTTTTTATGAGGCTCTGGACAGATGATTGCACTAAGACCCACTGCTTCCAAGAGTAGGAGATATGAATAACGCTCTTAGGAGACAGCGAAGGAAAAAACAGAAGCATGGCCCTTTGCATGTGTGTCTGTGTGTGTCTTGCTAGCCCACCAATACAATGCATGTTTTCATCCAGATACATGACTCTTAATGCATGTATTCTCCTTGAGCAGCAGTTTCCATCCACTTTTCTCTAAACAGCCGGAAGCCGAGAGCAGCTCTCATCAATAACCGTAATTCAATCATCATTTCCTGCTACTGTTAATGTGATTCAGTAGAATGCTAAATGTCAGCCTAGCATTATTTTATCTTTTTCCCCCCATTAGGCATGTAAATGACACAGAAAACTAATTTCATTTCTTCCCATGATCACATTTTTCTGCTTATTTTGAGTTGCTGTCTTTAGTCGAAATGTTCAGCAGAAATCTTCATTATTAAAAAGATAACGGATGAGTAAAAACATTTTAAAATGTATTAGCAGTAGTTTTGTTCATTTACAGATAACGAGAGCTCAGTTACAGAAAAAACATTAAAGGGATAGCTCGTTCCCAAATCGAGTTGACATATTTTTCCCTCTTGGGCTGTGATGCTGTTTATCTATTTAGATTGTTTTGTTGTGTTTTCCAGTTTTAGAGTTATCTGCTGTAGAATACCGCCTTCCCTTAAATATAATAGAACCTGAAGGCACCTGCTTTGCTGTGCTCAAATACATTTGAAAATCTCGGCAGCAATGTCTCTCTCCGGAAATCTTGAGTAACCCAGTTACTTCCAAAGACCCTCAAACCTGTTAAGAGCTGCTCCACACAGAACCCAACATTACAGGTCATTCAAAGGGGAAGCCATTAATCTTCACATCTTCTTCAAATGAAAAGCCAATAATAAACTCAGAAGAGCAAACAGCTCAGGATTTCTGCAAAGAGACAGTTTCTCAAATATTTTTTTGTCAAGGTACAGTACTGTGCAAAAATGTTGCACAGTACTCCTTATTTCTTTGTGTTTTTGTAAAACAAATGCGAGGTAGTTTACTGAAACATGCAAACAGAGATACAAAAATACAACTCTAACAAACTTGAAAGTCGTTATTTGATGTGACCATCTTTATTCTATAACAGAGTGTGAACTCTCTCAGACAGGTGTTATTGCAGTTTCTTGAAGTAGTCTTCAGGAATACTTTTCCAAGGTGCTTGAAGGACATTCAGAAGTCTTCTTTTAATGTTGGCTGCTTTTTGTTCTATTCTTTATCTCGATGATCCCACACTGCCTCAATAATGTTGAGGTTCAGGCTCTGTGTATGCTAATGTGTGCCATGACTAATAGTGTGGTCCATAGTAGTTGATTTTATGTTTTTCCATCAAGGTATGTTTTTATCTGTAATGTTTTCTGCATTCATAATTCCTTCCATATTGACAAGATTCCCAACACCGTTGGCTTAGATGCAGCCCCAAACCATGGCAGAGCCTGCACTGTGTTTTACCGATGCATATAGGCAATATTTTATCTTTCTCCTTCTTCTGAAATATTGACCACAGTTTGAACCAAACATGTGGATTTATCACCTGTTGCTTCTGATTTTCAACCAGTTTTTGTGTAATTTAGCGTATCTAAGCCTTTTCTTGCTGTTTCCCTTCCTTAAGATTGGCTTCTTGACAGCCACTCTTCCACTGAAATTAGTTCATAAGAGGCTCCAGATGTATCTCTTAGGTCGTTTATCAGGTTCAGCCCTTGAGTTAGTTGCCTTTATATGCTTGAATGATTAATAGGTCAGTGTTAAGAGGCTTAACAAACAAAAAAACCTCGAGACACAGTGCTGTAAATGCCATTTAGGTCCGTTAAAATCCAGAAAGAGGCACATCTTTACATCCAATATCTCCAAAACTGAGCATCGTTACCATAAAATAATCTAAACCGAGAAAGAAAACTAAAGACAGGAAAAAAGTCATACACCTTTAGAGTGTCTTTAAATGTAGAGTTGAGTCTGCATGTACTACTTTCCTTTTTGGGCTGACATTATTTTATCTCTAGTGGTTGTGACATCACATGTTCAATTTAGTAACTGTAATTTACTGCATGTCATGTCCCCAAACTCCCAACAGACACAGCACTGTCAGACATAAAGAATGCTTTGTTGTGGTGATTTTTTGTCCTGTGACTCTGAGGATATAATCCTTCATAAAGCCAGTTGGAACAATTCAAATATAGAAATGTTTTGGAAAAGAGTTGTGGCAAAGAACATCAATGTGGCTTTCTAATGAAAAGTGATAGTGTTTGTGTGGTGTGGTTGTGGAAGAGCAGCGAATGGGTTACATCATTGCAAGACATCACAGATTAATTCCAGCGCACTTTAGTTAAAGTAGTTTGAATGGCATGGATGTCATTCTCATCAGTCGGTCCATAAAACAAGTAGTGGCCAGAATAAGAAGCATTAAGAGGGCACTTCCTAGTTCTTTTTGAGTCACATTGAGGTCAGCTTGCCCCTTGACATTTTAAACCCTAATGAAATGTCTATGTCTGTGCTCTCGGGAGCTTTCTTATTTGTGCTGCTTCCCCAGGTTACTCTGGTGACCAGCCAGCCAGGCCGTAGCATTGTTCATCAGCTGGAGATGGGGCTCAAAGATGCTGACCTGGTTTCACTGAAGCGACTCCTGGTAGTGCAGATCTACAGTACAGGAGACTGGGCCCAAGACGCTCCCTCACCTGAGGCCGCCGCACCCTCGGAGACTGAAGGTAGGAAATACAAATACACACACACACACACACACAAAACACAAGATTGGAACACGCGCACACACACAGACCCACACACATTGAGACTGTAGGGTCATTAAAGAGGAGACAGACTGTCAGCTGTTACTGCAGGCCAACCAGGAGTGCATTTAACTCAGTAAAACAACCAGCGAAGAGCATTAACAAACACTCAGTCTGTTATCTATTTCCAAAGCAGACTTGACTCCTCCGCACTTTCCACATATCCCCCCCCCACCCGTGCTTTCTTAATCACGTTCTTTGGAGCTGTGTAGCACTGACCCATTTATAACACCCTATTTTTACTATTTATTTACTGTTTTCAGCATATCTGCGCGCCACACTCATCACATATGTCACGGTTTGTATAACTTGGCTATAATCCGAACATTTGCCAGTCCTCTCTTAGAGAGCCTGATTTTATAATCACATGTCGTGTTTTTTAATTACATGAAGGTTTAAGTGATGTGGTTTGGTTTAAATAAGTAGAGGGTGCAATGAGGGCTGGGTAGGAATGAAGGGGTTGAAAAGGGAGAAGAACAGAAAGTGAGAAAGAAACATCCAACAGGGAGCAAATAATGAGGACCAGTTTAAAAGAGAGGAGTGCGGCGTTTCATATAAAACTATTTGCGCATCGTCTGTTTATTCCTTGATCATAAATAGTTATTTGTATCTGTGGAGGAAATGAGTTAGCAGACTTTTTTTTTTCTCAGAAGTGTGTGTGTGTGTGTGTGTGTGTGTGTGTGTGTGTGTGTGTGTGTGAGAGAGAGATGCTGGAAACATTATACTAATGATGTTTCAAAGGAGACAAACTGTATTATGCAAAATCCACTCTCATTGTTCTTGAACATAATTAAGTGTCCCCACTGTGTCTAGAGACCCAGAAGTCATGAGAAAGTTTCTTTCCTTTCTCCATAGATCAGAATATGTGTCTCTGAATGAGCCATTCAGATTTGGAGCGGCTTTTAACGTTAAAAGGGGGATAACCACAGCTCCTGACTGCCAAAGAGAGCTCTTAAATCATAAATAAGCAGATGCAGTCCGCTATTGTTATTTTCTTGCTGGAGTAGTGTTCTGTTAAATTTGTTGAACATACAGCCTGCAGGTCTGAACTGGCCCATCAAAGAGTAGAGTCTGGCCCTCTGGGTGGATTTGCAGAGTGTAAAAAATTGGAGAAGGAAGGTGTAATTTTGGACTTTCAACTGTATTTTGCACCAAAAAGCATGTTGCAAGATGTTAAGAATGGATAGCATAGAAAACATCATGTCGCCAATCATCTGTCTGAATCATAATCAGTTTTATAGCCTTAAATTACCTGTCATACCACAAGATAAAAAATATAATATACGAATACTTCAGGAAGATGGCTCCAACCAACCGCGTGCTCAGTGGATACCTCAGGCAGCAGAAATCCAAGAAAGAAGAGGAACCATCATGGAAGGATAGACCCCTACACGGACCCTCAAGCTCCCAGGCCTCTGGTAGAGGACCCGAGCTTGAAGGACAGACCACCCGCAGGGGCGAGAGGGGAATACATTATGTATAGCTAACATATACTATGCAGTCTTTTTATTTGTGATAAGAGTAGACTGAATTAATGTAGAAGAACTGAGATATTATCTTGAAGTTATTTTTAAGGGTCATTCCATGAAAAATCAACCAGTGCTTCCCACCTGACCCTTACAGAAATTGATTTTTTTTTACAGCAACTTTATTATATTTAATAAAGGCATTGAAAATTTAACCTTCATACTTAGAACTTTTTCAGAGTTCCTCATGGTATATGCAGGCCTAAGACAAAATTCTGTACTTCCTATTTTATTCCTACTTTCAATTTCGTACATAAAATTGGTACTTGGTATTCCAAACTAGGATATATCCCATGATATTGATGGAAGTTGGATATAGAAAAAAATTTTGTTTACCAAAGACAAGATTTTGACTTCAAATACTTTGAATACATGTGATACTGGGATGCGAAATGTAACTTACTGTATAATTTGTACCCTTTAACTCATCCGACACAGTTATATCAGTTATGCAATACTGCCTGCAAAATTGCTCTTATACCTGATCCCTTGCTACAGCTTTTATATAATATCTAAGGAAAAACGTTGTTGCTTTGTTCCATTAGTCCTCATGAGGCCTTTGCTCCCCATGGAGTCAATGTTAGCGTGGAGCGGCCTTTCAAAAACAGAGGTACTTAGTCCTTGCACAGGCAGTCAGGTGAAAGAGAGGGGAGTGTGTTACATGTGCACTTTTTAAAACTAAAAGTATTTAGAATAAAGTCTTGAGGAACCACAAGGTAAGTGTCCTTGAATCAGTGCCTCAAGTACACATTTTTTTTGTGTTATTGTATTTGTTGATCAATACGCGGGGGTACTCATTCCGATCTCTCCCCAGTATCTAATCAGACAGCAATGCCATTCAACATAGAAATGTTTGGAAAGAGCCTTGGAGATGTGGTTTTGTAGTTACTGCAGTTTGATGATTGACTTTGATGAGGATTCCACTGGGAATACATCACTGTGTTCCTCCACAGTGTTGTTGAAGTGTTTATAGCACAGAGTGTTTGAAACATGACAGTCACTCTAACTCGATGATACTACGGCTTCCATCATCTGAGTTATGTCAGTACCAGTGGTCCTCCTAGACCTTTGATGTCCCACAAAAAGCTGTTAGCATTCAATCTTTCCATACTAGAGTGGGCAGGATTGTTGAAACCCTAATGTCTACACACACAGAGTTATCGGTTCCACTAGTTCATAGTGGTTCCACTCTTCGGTGCTTGTCAATTGTTGTGCAATCACGCTTAAAGAGCAATGTTTGATTTATTTTATTTATTTTAATTAAAGAACTTAAAAGGGGTTTGTAATTCCCAGCTCATTCAACAGTTCCATATCTTTATTCTTAGACTCTAGAGACTAGACACTAGAGTAGCTTTCCATGATTCATTTAGAAATAATCTTTATATATCTTATACTGTTCCTTGGTGCATCCTCTTACTTCATCCTGTGTCTTAAATAAGTTTTTGATGCATTCTCAATCATCCAGGAAAGTAAATCTCCAAAAGTTGATTCTGTTCATCTGGACGTCCAGATGAACAGAATCAACTTTTGGAGATTCTTAAATAAGTTGTTTTAACTCCCTTCAGCTGCCTTTTAGACTGGCATTCTTTTGATTGGCTGCTCGTCATAAACAAGAAGATTAGAACAGCAGGTGGGGCTTACGTACCTGACGCGACCATATTAGGGATATGTGCTGTAAATGACATCATATAGATCCAGGAGGAGAAAACCAGAGATTTTTGAGCCTGACCTCATTATTTGAGACTCTGGCCAAATTTAATATGAGCATCTATTGTAACAGAACATATATACAATAATTTCTCTAAATAAAGCAAGAGAGAGATTATAATACGTCACATGATAAACCTTGTCATGAATGTGTTATATTTTAGTCTCTTACTAACAGAAAAACCTCAGATGTTTTGGATAAGAATCAGCCTGCACAGAAACGGGAATGGGGTCAGTGCTTCATCCAAGAGCTACACTGACCTCAGAGTTCATCTGGCTGAAAAACCAAAGAAGGCTTTAATCAAGACATAAGAAGTCTGAGTGTCTAGCCAGTATGAATTCCACTCACATTCACTGGATGCTCTAAAAGGTCCTAAATTGTGTTTAGTCACTCTGTTGAACACCCTAGTGGAAGTGTGACAGGTTGATTGCTGCTCTGACACCTTTGGTGGGGTCTAACCCGCAGTAGTAAATGCAGAGCTGCTCAGAAGCGACACACAGAGAGATACTGCTGCTGTACCTTTTCAGTTATTAGTCAATTTCTTTTGTCATTTCTCCACTTTCAGTTGCGAAAAGCAGTGTGCAGCTAGACACCGGCCCCTCTTCACAAACATTTTTAGAAGCGGTGTTGATACTCTTAAATCTGGGCGCATCATTCAACACCAGACAATTTGTTTTAGCTCTGTGTGTGTGTGTGTGTGTGTGTGTGTGTGTGTGTGTGTGTGTGTGTGTGTGTGTGTGTGTCAGTTATTTATTCCACAGAGTGAAGCATGGTGCAGGAAGTGGGTGGGATATCCATTTTTCTTTTGTACAAAGTAAAACAAAAACCATAACTATTTTTTTCCCTCACTCTGTCTCTGTTTCGCTTGTCATTCTCACTTGTTGTCTTATATCATGTCTGAAAGGGCATGCGGCAGATTTATACTGTCATTTTCTGTATGTGTGCCTGAGAAGCAGTATTTTTTATTATTATATCTGGCCTTACAGCTGTGAAATCAGCTCTTAGTTGTTTCTTGTACATACACATATTGATATGATGATCATTATGATTTCTCACCTTCACACTCAAGACAATTTTTAAGTGTTCCAAATTTTGGTCATGTTAACGGTCCTAACAAAAATGAAAGTATAGATATGTGACTGTCTGTAAGCTAACGCCTTGATAAGCATCCGGTTTTTGTTGAAACTCCACCAATGTGTCCTTAAATCTTAGGTCTGTTCTGTAATTTTATAGCTGAGCACCAGGGAGACGATACAGAAATGGGTCACAGAGTGAGACAGAGACAGGGATGATTATGGCACCAGTGGTTTTGGTTTCCTCTTCACAGCTAAACAGCAACATTGTTGACTGAAACAGAGTCAACAAGCTGTCCCACACTGAATGCAGCTGCTCCTAAGGGATAGTCAGAGATAGTCAGGCGTGAAAACTAATTATTTCTGTGCTGATTGATGAGCGAAAAATTATATGGCATTGTTTAGCTGTATTCAAACGCATCTCACCCTTCATCATTCGTCTCTGCAAATAGTGCAACAATCTGCGGCTGATGCACTATTTTGTGATGTCAGATGTCAGTTTATTATAAATGTTATGCATTACATTAAAATCTAGTGAAGTGTGTGTTTTAGATTCAAACATGAAGAAGTGTATCAATCTGATTTTTTATCAAATATGATTATAATTGTAAACTTGACATTTAAGTTGACATTTTCTGCAAACCATATTTCCAGCTGCATTTTCAAAGTAGTACATACACAGGATAATGAAACCAAAGTCAGATGGTTGTTTCCTTTGTGAAAGGCTGCTTTTTTAATAATTGCATTCACTCATAAACAGTCTACAAGGGCCTTTTTGTTATAATTCGTTGTAATACTGAGGTCAGAGTTTGATGAAAGTATCCAAATTTATGTCACTCATCAATTTAGCCTTCATTCAACAATTTAAGACTACAGCTGTGCTCAGTGAAGCTATACGTCAGCGAAGTGGTGCAGTGGCAATACAGTGTAGCTTAACAGTAGTGTCCATTCAGTCCAGTTTCCACAGGTCTAAATCGAGTACCTAGCCTTTACAAGCATTTGTGAAAGAATGGGTTTTTCTAACAAGCTCAATGAATTTGAGTGTGATGCTGTCAGGTCGTGAAATTTCTTGTAGGAGAAGGAAACCCCCAACTCAATATCATGGAACAGCGTGTAATATACATGCAGAAGTCGCAGTACCAGCAGGGGGGAATGATATATTTAAAGCCACGAAGGTCTGAAGTACATTCCAGGGTCCATGATCAACAGAAATGATTAAGATAGACGACTAATATGTATTTACATGTAAATGTGTTAATAATGTCTGTTTAAAGCTTTCCTGTGATTATTTTCATTTTGGCTTGAAATAAAATATCCCCCTCTACTGTTACTGCAGCTTACTGCAACTTCTGCACGCGTGTCCATTCCACGTTTTAGAAAGGCAAAGCGTCTGTATTTGAAATGTGAAAGATACAAGACTGTCATTTTTTCCATTTAATTTTCTATCTATAAAAGACCTGGACACATACCTGGCTACATACTCTTCCTGCAATTGATTCTTATAGTTGGATTTTCGATCTAACCATGACCGTCGCTAAGCTGCACGCTAGGCGTGGGTGGATTGATCCAAATGTCAATAATATCGATGCCAACATTGGTATTGGTGTCGAATGAGTACTAACGTGACCAGCTTGATGATTTAGTTTGTTTCTCTAATTTCAATACATTGTTCGCGTTTCATGAAAAAGTAGCTCTGTCTGTGCAAATACACCTCCTCTCATGCTGGCACTTTATGCTCCGCCCCCTCCTTCCGGCTCCGATGTGTTTTGCTGATGTGCAGTCACTCAGCTGCACTGACAAAACACATGTGGGCTGCAGAGTGAGAAAGAGGAGCATTGTGTGGAGAGATTTTACAGCTGTTAATGAAAACAGTGCAAACAGCAATACATTTTTCAACACTACTGATTTATTAAGTAAAACTCTTATTTTCCCCAAAACAAACCACAAAAGAAACAAAGGAAGAGGGAAATCCTTCAGACACACCTAGACCTCTGCACATAGGTCAGAGGTCACTGACAGAGTCCTGTCAGAGATACAAAGAATATCCAGGTAGCTCATTTAGTGACAAAAGTAATGTTTAACTCATGACTTTTCAACATTAGTTAAGGTTAGTTTCCACAGTGTTATTGGTCATCATAAGTTGTTACTTTATCAGACTGATTACCTATTAAAAAAAACTATATTCAGAAATTCAAATAATATATTCAACCCAGGTGAAACATACTACATGAATGATTTGATTGAAATTGAATTTTTAAAAAAAACAACTTCAAACTTGAAGTATAAATATGTCTAAATATAATACCCTTTTGTGGTGACTGTCAGGTTATTTTTATTTATGTAGCACATTAGAAGTTGATCTAAAGTGCTTTTCATGCAAACACATTAATACAGCAAAACACACTTACAGTAGAAAACAAAATTCACAGACATCTAGTTGTCATTAAAATATATCCAGATGAAGTATACTGATGATGCAGACTTCATAAATCATGGCCCACTGCTCTCCCCTGCATACACTGCTTTCATAACTTACAAGTGTGAGTATCTTTGATACCAGCACCGTATTTACCAAATTTTATTTTTTGCAGTATCACACACCACTACTACTAAACACACAGAGAAGCAGAATTGTGGTATCTTGTAGAATATGGGTTACATCTGACCATTCAAAGAACAGGACCGTTTCAGTAGAGAGAAAGTCTGATGAGGAGGCTGAAGTCTGCCAAAATAATATATAGTATGTCTAAAAAAAACCTTCTAGTACATGTTTGCTAGTACAGTATTGAACAGGACTCCCTCTCCCAGCACTCAAGCATGTATTTTGGTTGGGTGACCAGATGTCAGTTGATCTAAATGCCTCTTTGGCAGCAGAACAGATGTCCTCCAGTTCAGACAACTGTTTGGCTGAGCTGAAATTGTCATTTTCACATTATGAATTATTAGAGGCACTGACAGACAGATGTATGAATAGCTTTGCAGAGGAGGAAATGTATGTAAATCCATTTTGATTTCAAGTTTAAGGCCTTCACACACTGAGCACAATAAATCCCTGTGAATGTTAAATGAAAATATTTTTTAAAAACATACTATTTTATCTAAACTACTTTTTAGAACATGGCAAGTTCATGTGAACACACAACAAGTACCAACCAATCACAGAGAGAGAAGATTCAAATCAACCATTTAGATGTTAAGATTAAATGAAGTGGCAGCTAAAGTTACCATATTGATTGCATTCTGTGTAACTGACAGTAAAATCTGGGTAAATTGCTCCAGCACTACCCACAAGATGCTGATTGTAAAGTTAGAACTGCAAGTTGTATCTACAAAAACTGTCCTGAGAAGTTGCTCTACAGACCCGTGGGGTTTTGTTTGTTTTTTTCTGTTTGTATTCTTAGCTTTAAAAACATGTCACAGAACCAAGATAGAAAAACAGGTCATTGTGTTTTCCTTTAAAAATCCTTGATCAAATTATAATGGGTCTTCATAAAGCTGTTAGATGGCACTCCTCTCACTCAAATGCCTGCAGAGCAAAAGGCTCAGGATGTTGGCTTTGTGAACAACATTGTTTAAGAGAAAACACATTTTTGTTTAGTAAAAAAGTAATCCTAGTTAGGGCTGTGTCATCATCATATCATCAACGATAATACCAATATAAATTTTTACGTGCTATAAAAATGTTACATCGTAATACCGTTACTATAGCAACACTATGCATCTATGTTCCCTAGTGTGTGCAGTAACGAGAAGAGCCTGCGCTTGTCTCCAATGACGCTTTACTACCTAAAAAGGAAGCTACTTAAAAATCTTCAAAAAGCACAATACTTTGGTAACAACAAACTTTGCACCACATCGCTTTTGCAGTTTCTACTACATCCTTTGTGTGAGAAGCAGGAGAGACCAGTCAAAGATTCCTTTGGAAAAAAGAAACTCCAACCATGGTAGAGGTGGAACCCTCACCTTATGCTTATCTAATAATTATTTCATGTAACAGATATAACACAGGATAACTTGACCCATAAATTATATGTGTTTCTCTGTCTCTGTTATTTTCCATAGCCTGGAAATGCTAAGGAAACCTCCTGTAATTGAGGACATCTGGACATCTTATATGCAAAGCTTTCTTTACCTCAAAACTCCTATTGTGAGCATCCCTATTTAACCTCCTATAGATAGTAAATGTATATGTGACCATAGTTTAGCTTTGACTGGTTCACACCATATAGAGCTCAAGTATATAAAGAGAGTATAGGATAAAAATCCCTGTATTCAGGAAATGAAGTTCATTTTTGAGTCTGTTTGCTTTCCGACACCAGTCTGGGATTTTGTTTGTTGTTGTTTTGGTTTTTTGTTTGTTTGTTTTCCTTTTCTAGTACTTGCAGTAAACCATAATGCCGTCACAGTACGTGGTAGCCATTGAGCTGGTCGTATATGAGCAAAGTAGGGTAATCCGTTACTAAACAGCTACAATTGGTAGTTTTGTCATGAAAATACAAATGTCCCCAGTAGTTTTAAAGTACTGGTTATCTTAAGGGTCTGTGGCAGACAAAAGCAAAGACAATTGGGATGTGCTTGCTAAAAGTTAGGAGTAGATAACATGATGGACTGGATCCAAGATGAATTCAGCATGCCAAAGCATGTTTCTGCCAGCCTTAACAGGGTAACACTTTCCTCCCTTCAGACTGGAGAAATATGAACTCTTCTGCAGCTCTCAGACTTCATCCATCTGTTGCTGTTTCTTAGTTCCTTAGAAAAAGAATGTGCAGGTGCATGTTCAGTCTGTTACATACAGCCCATTCAACAGTTTCTATTCACACTTTAATATTAGGTGTTGTTTTCAGTGCAGTGCAGCTTCTATACACGAGTCTTGATTGTGATCGTGATAGATTCATGAGAAAAGTAAAATGCTTTAGGTTTTTGCAAAGTCACTGTTGGCACTGGAGGCCACCTCTGTGATAGACACCCATAGTCACTCAAAAACACCATCTGGAGCAGCTAGACTGACAGATTACTACCATCTGTCTCTTATGAACACCTGGACCTTTGTCATCTGAGCTACATCTTTCTGTCTCGCTCTCTCTCTCTCTCTCTCTCTCTCCCTCTCTCTGTTTCTGGACCTGTTTAATCACAAACAGTATGATTACATAGAGGATTTAATTGCCAACATTTAGTTGGTTACCCAAAGACTATTATCACTAGTTATAAGGTGCCTGTGTGTTGTCATCTGTTCAAACTGCTACTGTGTGGATAGCATGGATGTTATCATGCAGTGCGTAGACAACAGGCATAAAGGCACTGGCTATAAACAGACATATTATAAGAGAGAGACATGGCACTTTAAGATTCCTGCATTTAAATCTATTGGAGAATTCCACAAGAAAAAAATGTAAGTGTTGCTATCAGATTTCAGTGGTAAATATATACATGTATTCTTTATGTGACCACTGAAATTATGTCAATGCATGCATACATATTAGATCAAAATAACTGCTTTGTGATGGCTGCCGGCTTGTTTCTATAAGGACTGTAAGATATTGAAGTGAAGTTTGTGTGGCCTCTGTGTCTTAGACACAATGCAAGATTTAAATAACAGGAACACTAATCGAGAGTGCCAAGATGAAGTAACATGAAACACTTTAAATTGCAAATAGTATGAGATCCTGCTCTGTGCTTTACAATATAGTTGTTTTTTGACTAGACAATTTCAGTACAACTTCTCTACCCTACCTCTTCTATATGTTTGTGTATGTGTATAACAGAATATCTGGGATAGGCTGCCAGGTCACCAACAGTCGATCTAGACTGGAAAGATTCAATTTTCTTTTTTTATAAATAAATCAATTTTCCATTTCTCAACTACCTTGAGACTATGTTGGATTTAACTTAGTCCCTGAAAGACGTAATGAGACATTATAAGCCTACAGCTTCAGATTTAAAGAATATATTTACTTCATAGCAGTAGTAAAGGTAATAGCCAATTACACCTCTGTGATCTAGGGAATCCAGCACTAAGAGTGGTCTTCAAAGCACAGCTTTATAAATGACTCTAACTTAACTCAGCAAAATCATTGGCACCTACATCAGGGTGATTATGCACATAGATTAATAAAAAGTAAAACAAAAAATCTGATTGTTTTCAGTCGGCTTTACACCAAAGCTGAATATAATATTAGCCAAATGTTCCCTCTGTCCCTCTTCTGCTGCATTCAGTGCCAGGTGCGGTTTTGTGTGGCCCTGTGCAAATAACCTAAATGCAAATGCAGTGGGACTAGAACCAATAACAGGCTTCAGTACTTGATGTGTTGTGCTGTATCTTACTAATATCTCAGTCGGTGTTTTTGTTGCTGTTTTTCTACGGGGTACATAAAATCTTGATTGGGGCGGCTTGTTGACATAACTTAGCATATCTTTGATTCTAGTACACTTTTAGTCATGTTTCAACTAAAAGTCTGTATGCATCATTACATAAAATATACGTATATGTGAAACTAAAAACTATGCCGAATAACACAAATCAACTGACTGCAGCAGTCTTAGCTTTATAGGAAAAGGAGGTTGCTGCTGTTCTGCTGAATTTTGGCTTTACGAAACTGTAACAGTGTTATGGGTCTGTTATGTAATGGTGATTTGCTGTGAGACACAGTATGACTTCTTTACAGCATTTCAGAGCTGTGCTGAGTCTGTCTTCTGAAGCATAAAGACACTGTGAGTAAAAGAATGTAGCCCAGATAAAAAAAATAAAAAAATAAATTACACCACGGTGTTAGCTGGCATATGAATGGCTTGAATCAAAAATAGACATTTCCACTGGTATAGTTTTCTTTAAAAAAAACACACACACAAAAAAAACTTACCTGACAAACAGTTTGTACTTCTACTGAGTTTCTTCTCCTATCTGAAGTATCTCTATGCAATAGCTTGCAACTATTGGCTTGTTAAACTAAATACACTTTAAAACTCCCGTAATGGAATGCGACACCTTTCCCCCACAGAAAATGTCATCATTTGGTATTTTATAGTCTCACATAATGATTCTGAACAGCTCATCTCCTGCTGTTGTTAGTCTGCTGTTCCTCAGGGAATCCCAGCGGAGCCTTTTTACTTTTTAAGATTCTCACTGGAGAGAGCTTTTTGCTAACAGTGCTCAGCAAGACACTACACTCAGAGAGTGAACACGTACTGATATTTTTACATAGACATGCATTTCTTAATATTGCAATTATAGCCACATACATAAGCTTCTGTCAGCCTCTGATTGTGTGACAGCACCCTGATGAAGGACTGCCATTATGCATGCACAGTGATTAATTATGCTTTCGCTTTTTAAGTGTTTTTAGTTCAGTGTTGGTGAGGTGATTAAACCCTGTTTTTAAATATGCGATTAAAGGAAATGGAGATGCTGGAGATTGTTCCCCATGCCTCATACAACAAGCACACTCTGTCACTGCTGCCCCCTTGTGCCACATGTTTTTGCTGAGTAGTGTTTCCTTCCCTCATCTACAAAAACAGACCAAAAAGAAGACAATAAATTCAAGTTTGAGATGCTGGAGACTGATTCAATTAATTGTGCAATTAATTTAACTTCAAAGATGCTGAAAGCTTTAAATATTAGTGGACAGCAGGGTGAATTTCACTGTTTTAGTTGCTATCTATATATGTCTCTTTTTCCAGCCTATCTATTGAGTTAGTGACATTGTCATTTGTGATATTTTTTACTGAGTTGTTAACCCCATGAATAGTTTCTTGCGTTTTTAACCACAAACCAACGATGCTCGGAGAGTGTGCTCTTCCTAGAGCTTGACAGATGTGCCTCTATCAGCACGGCAGGATGTTTAATACAGGAACATGTATGTTGCGTTCCTTTTTCCTCCAAAGTTGGATGTTTGCATCAGGGCATGACATCATGTCTAAATTTAACTATGTTTCATAAGTTGTATTAATAAAAAACATAAACATTTTTGGTCCTTTGCAAGGTAGAGCCATGCAGCTATCGCTAAAAACATCTGAATTACAACAGTGCTGGTTTGGACCTTAAAATGCCGTTGCAGCATGTTCAACAGCAGAGACTGGTTGGGTCACTGTTAATGCCTCTGTTGTATATTAGTGAGTTAACTGGAACGTGACTAAGGCAGCATACACTTACCAGCCACTTCATAACTTAGAATTTACCAGTACCAGGATGTTCTCCTTTTTTTGTGTGTTGTAATTCTTCACAGATTCAACAAGGTGCTGGAAACATGCCTGAAGAATTTTGGCTCATACTGACATGATAGCATCGCACAGTTGCTGCAGATTTGGCAGCTGCAATCACGATACAAATCTCTCACTCCACCACATCCCAGATATGCTCTATTGGAATGAGATCTGCTGACTATGGAGGCCGTTTGAGTACAGTGAATTCACTGTAGAAACCAGTTTCAGATTGAGTTTTGTGAAATGGTGGATAGAGCAGCAGTTTCTTAAAATACTCAGATGAGCCCCTCTGGCACCAACAACCATACCATGTTGAAAATCAACGTTTTCTTCCCCATTCTGATACTCAGTTTGAACTTCAGCAGGTTTTCTTGAGCATGTCTACCTGCACTAAGCTGCTGCCATGTGATTTATCCTCATTTGTTTTATCAATACAAAGCTCTTTGCTCACCTTAAAAAAAACCCAACAAGGTTACAGATACTGGGAACTGAACCCAGGACCTCATACATGCAAAGCATGCACTCTACCACTGAGCTACTTCCCCAACTGCACATAGCCTCAATGCATCTTTGTCCTGAGCTTCACTTTTTAGCTTACAGAAAAGTTGCAAAAGCATTTAACAAGCTATTTCTCAGTTTTCCAGTGGCCACGATACTCACTTGTGCAGTAACTGGCCTAAATTTTTTCAGGCGCACTTGTCTGTGTTCACCACGCTAGTTACCACCAAGTTGGCAGCACTGAGAGGCACTGTGCTTTCAGCGAAGAAGGTGAAGTGTGGAGCTGAAAATTGTTTTGAAAGATACTAGATAACCACTATTTCTCAGCTAAGAACTGTGTCTGATAAATGCTCTTTATAAAGGTAATGCATTCACACAAATATTGTGTAGCTGTTTTGTTTATGTGACAAGACACAACTTTTGTGTTGCTTTTAAATTGGTATGCCAAACTGTGCTTGTGTATGTGTGAGATTTTAACATCTTTTCTCATTTACAATTTGCCTGATAATAGAGTTTGGTCTTATGAAAATCCATATGACGCAGGCTTCTTGAGCTTCTCTGAAAATCCCTTTCAAATGGCTGGCAAAATGCGTTTCCTTATCGTCATATTTTGACAAAATACTCATTCAAACAGTCCTAGTCTTTTGCACATCACTTCTGAGCTTTGTCAGGGCATTTATCTTATTCAAATATAGAATTTTCAAATGCTTCTCAAAGTGACAAAACAACCATTTCATCCACATTTAGCCCCAAAATCCAGCTTTCAAGTGACAGCCTTTATTCAACTAAAACACCATCCACAGTGTGTTTGTTATGGATTGTGGAGGTTGTGTATTATCCCGTCATTGATCTATCCTCCATCCCTCCATACATTAGTCTCACATCAATAAGCCTCTTTATTGCTTCTCCATTGTAGCTTGGAGGAAAACCTATTTTCTCACAGACTCCAAGGCCTGCACCCAGGTTTAGCAGAGAGCCCATAACCCTATGTCAACCCTTCTCACTTTAAAATATATAGTTATGGTGTCAGTGAGGGAAAAAATGTCAAAATTGTATAAATTAACATTATTATATAAAATATAAAATATAAAAAAACAATGCCCTGGTAAAGAAGGCCCAGCAGCGGCTGCACTTCCTCCGTGTCCTGAGGAAGAGCAACTTGGACCAGACGCTGCTGCTGGCCTTCTACCGCTGCTCGGTGGAGAGCGTGCTCTCCTACTTCCTGGTTGTTTGGTATGCAGGGGCCAGAACTGAGAACACGAAGGCTGTACAGAGGGTAATTAACACCACCCAAAAAATCAACCTGTCTCAGAAAAACCAGGGCCATCACAGTTGACCCCTTGCACCCCACCCACCACCTCATTGACCCACTGCCCTCAGGTCAATCAGGTCCCACACCTCCAGACTCACTAACAGCTTCTTTCCCTGGGCCATTCAGACTGTTAAAAACACTAGCATCCAAAACTGCATCCAGGATAGAAACAACCTGGATGCTGCTAACACAACTTTGGTTCTTTGCAAGCATCTGCCAAGACAGCATGCTAATGCTAAGCTAGCCATGAACCCAGAGTGAAAGCAGACCCCAGCAGCCAGACCCAGAACTTCAACAGGTAACAAGCAGATGAGCAGTAAGTCTGCAGCCTCCCTACCTGTTCACATTTCTAAAGCAGAATCACTGTGGCGATCACTTTTTTGTGCTTGTTTTTTATCTTTGCTTTGTGCGGTCAGCTTTGTATTCTACTGGGAGAAAGATCTTAGATGTGTGTCCTAATTAGGGATTTGTGTTGGTGTGTGGGGTTGAAGCCTCAGGTTTATATTGTTAAATGGTGATTATGGGACTGTGTTTCAGCTATTTTACAGAGTAACATGAAATTAATGTAACAAGTAGTATAACAATTTACTTTTTCCCAGGAGTAATTAAGAAACGTGCTACATTACTTTGAAGAAAAGTGTTCTGTGTAATATGTATAATAATGACTTTTGAGTGGAGACTCCAACACTGACCACAACAAAGAGGGGAAATTCCTCAACAAACATTTGACGCATAGCATGCAATTAATGTGCATGAATGTAATTTCTTTATTGCTGCTTAGCAAAGGCGGTGGCTCAAAACGGACTCAAAAAAGAATCGATATGGAATCGGAATCACTAAATTATCAATTTCCATCCCTACACATGTGTCAACATTCAGTTCACAATAAGAAAGAAATAAGGAAATTGCAATAAATTCTAACAATTCAAGTAGTGTTAGCAGAATATTTCTAGTGTGGAAAATGTCCCAACGAATGAAGCTGCTCCACCTTCCAACCATAAATGTTTTTCAATCAGTGCTCACATCCTGAGTTTGAGTCACCCCATCAAGCTCCATCAGTTCAAATCCCTGAAAACAATCATGGGTACACCTCATGTGAACCATATCTCACCTTCAACACTAAACACTAACCATCTGATTTACGGTACAAAAAGCTCTGGCTTCAGCGTCATACCGGGAAAAACTGCTTTTAGTTATTGTTGCTAGCTTATAAATGACTGATAAATGCAAAAGGACTCAGCAGTTATTATTGCTTTGACAATACCATGAATTATTTTTATTCAACCCTCCCACACACATGCGTGTGAGTGGTGGTGTTTAGTGTTTGTGAATGCTAATTTGTTGTAGCACAGAAAAAAAGTTGTATGGTCAGTAAGGCCAACTTGCAACAGTTGACAATATGCAGTAATTGTTTAAAGTATAGTTGGAGAGACTATCCTGTCAAAATTCACAAACAAAACAAGTATAAATGTCATATGAAGGAAAGTGTCTGTTACACGACAGCCTCTGCAGCTGCTGCGTTTTTAGCTGTAGTAATCTATAAATATAATGCAACACTTCAGGGTCTGTTTCTTGGTTCCTTGACATTTTTCTGCCAGATTTATTAAACAAATGCTCAGACCAATGGCTAACAATAGCTAACTGGTCAGACCAATAAAATGATTTGGCCAAGATTTCATCTCATGAGATCCATAACCTCCAGCACCCCAAACCAATGTGCTTCGCACCTTTTTAAAGCAGTTTTGTATAGAGGATGTAGTGTATGCACACTTTTCTGATGACAGAAGCCATTTAATATGTACTCACTCATGTGTATTATGTTTCAAATGACATGTCCAGATGTACAAACATGCAGTCCTGAATATCTGCAGTAGACTTGGACTAAAAAGTTATTTTTTTTCTTGAGTAATAACAGAACTTTGGGAGGAAGCCATTATATTTTGTGCAGCATCTTCATTTCATCATTGTCTTACCAGTTGTTTTCCATTCTTGGCAGGAAAAATGAAGCTTTCCAGGCAGCTTTTTACCCATAAGAAAAGACAGTTAAACCTGTTCTATTGCAAGATGGAAATAACCTGCTGCCACCAACAGTTGGTGTTATGTTAAAAATAAATTTAGTATGGTTACTTAACCAAAATCCATCAAATTCATCACTGACATGGCCAGTCGATGCTGATTTTTAAACAGCAGCTCGCATATGAACTGTACTGACTGTGAGATGTGCTTTTGTGTCACAGCGAAACTGATAAACACGTTCTTGCATTGCTGTGTTGGATATTAAGTCTAACATTTGAATTGTTTGGAGTTCTTGCACTGATTACTTTGACTGTGTGGTGATGGGGGGGGGGAATAGTCTGAATGGCCCGGGGGAGGAAGCTGTGAGTCTGGAGGTGTGGGACCTGAATGACCTGAGTGCTCTGACCAGAGGGCAGCGGGTCAAACCAGGTGGTGGGTGGGGTGCAAGGGTTCACCTGTGATGAACCCTTTACTGAGACGGGAGGATCTGGCGATGGCCTCCGCCACTCCTGGAGGCCAATGAGTTTGTTATTACTCTGCGCAGCCTTCCTGTTCTCAGTTCTGGCCCCTGCGTACCAAACACCCAGGCAGTAGGAGAGCACGCTCTCCACTGAGGAGCTGTCGAAGGCCAGCAGCAGCATCTGGTCCAGGTTGTTCTTCCTCAGGACACGAAGGAAGTGCAGCCGCTGCTGAGCCTTCTTTACCAAGGCGATGGTGTTGTGGGTCCAGGTGAGATCGGCGGAGTATTGGTGGCCAGAAAAAGGTGGAGACAGATTTCACCCATTCTCCCTTTATAGGCGAGTGGACCTGTCTGTTCCTCCTGAAGTCCATTATTAGTTCTTTTCTTTTAAGGATGTTCAGCTTCAGCACCGGTGGGAGCCCAACCATGGATGTCATCTGCATACTTGACAATGATGTTGCTTGGGTGGTTTGATCTACACACGTGTATAGGACGTACAGTAGGGGGCTGAGAACGCAGCCCTGTGGGAATCTGGTGCTGAGTGACAGTAGGGGGGAGAGGTGGGGGCCAAGTCGGCCTGATTGAGGCCAGTCGGTGAGGATAATCTCTTAAACTGGTAGTACTATTTTAAAAAAAATCCATAATCGTGAGGATTGGCCATACTAAATGAGTCTTATTTAGTTACATGTGTGTTGTGATGTGGAATAACCAGGATCTGCTGTACAATGTTCAGTGTTAATGAGGAAATCGGAACCTGATGTTATCTAATACTTCATGTTTGAAGACTACGGTTTGTGACAGCTGAGAAAAAAACGACTATGACTACATAAATGGCCCGCCGTGCCATTTTGCTCTTTGAAATGGTGAGAGAGACAATAAGAGGCAGTGTTTCAGAGAAAATGCCTTCATTACATTTAGCTCTTAATGCAGCAACAGGATGAGCAGATGAAGAGGCTGCCATGGAATATGGCCTTTTTAGAAGTGCTGCAACAAGATTATGATTGTCTATAGAGCAAAAACAAAAGTGTTCTCATGCTTTTATTGCTTCTATTTTGTCAAATTTCCAGACAAAGTTGCAGGAAATTGGATCCTATGTGTCAGACAAACGGAGTTAACGTTATTTTGGGCTTTATTGCTTTTGGTTATGTGTGCGTTCATGTGTACTTGAGAGAGAGTACACCACCCTTCTTCTAGCCTCTAAATATGTGGATATGCGTGCATGCGCATGCATTAATATAGCAGTGCTTGAGAGAAAATGTGTGTGCTGCACCTGGTTATTTGTCTGTCTAGGCTTGCTAATTAGTCTGAAATGACCACTCTCAATCATCGTCAGGCTGAGAGGGCGTTAGAGTAAGGAGTAAGAAAGACGGAAACTAACAATGCCTCACATCATTTGACAAGAGGGTCTGACAAACGAGGGGTGGAACTAAAAAAAGGAAAAGTACGCGAGGTGAATTAAAAGACGAATCGAGTGACCCAGAGCCTCTGTAAGAATAAAGCGCAGCAGCCTGCTGGACCAGAGTTCGAAGTCTGCATTGGTTAGATATGTCTGAGTCTATAGAGAATTCCTGCATGAATATATTTTACTGTAGCGCTCTTTGCCATGATGCATAATAACGCCTTTTATCTACCCTTCATTTTCTCGTCAAGCCTTTTTTCCCCCCCCCTCTTTTTGCTTGTCTTTCATTCTTTCTTTTTTTTAATCGTCTATCTTCCTTTTGTTCTGTCCTTCTTTTTAATTTCCTCCTTGTTGAATATTCAGTTCAGCAGCCAGCATCTCCAGCTCTCTGCTCTTGGCTTTGATTTCCTTTCTCAACGTGGGAGTTGAAGAAGTTGCTGCCACATCAGCAATTATACCCCTCCCTCTTCAGTGTTCTCAACTCCTTTGCCTTTCTCGTGTTTCGTGGCACATTAAGTATATTAAGATATTAGAGAGAAGGTCAATTCAAAGTCACTGTGCATTTGTTTTTAATTAAGATCTCATAAACTACCTACAGCCATGCAGTTGACCGCACTGAATTCATTTCTCTCGCTCCATCTGTTGATCAAATGACCTTGATTAAAAAAAATAAATATAAAATTTAATAATATATATAATTTTTTTTTAAATTGTTCCAGTCATCGCTTCCTCTTGCATTTCCTCACTGAACCGCTTTCCTTTGCTTTCTGCTCCTGTTCATGCCCTTCCTCGTTGTTTACGCCTGCCTGTCTCTGTGGTCCTCGGCACCACAAACACACGCCGCAGTAAACAATCCACATCTTCTCCTCTGGCCACACAAGGTTTGTGCGTGCGTGTCCATAAAATAACCACTGGCGGGCAAACACTACTAAGCAGTACGGAGGACATGCTTTCACTTAATGTAATATGCCAGAAAATGATTGTAGTAATTGTTAAGGTGTGTTCTGATAAAACGTGTGTGTGTTTATAGTACAGTATGCTTTGATATTGGTGTAAAGAATGTGTCTAAGCGGCACATTTTCCAGCTGAATCTAGCCTGTGTGTGTGTTATGAAGTGCACTCGTGAGTATTTGTGTGTGCATGCACTCTGAGGAGTTTTGTTTGGTTTTGTGAGCACGTCATAAAATAATTTTAAGGTGATTATAATTGTGCAGCCAAGCATACAGTGAGTGATTGAGAAGTAAGCAGATGAATAAGAATGAGGGATGTAGCTGTGTGTGTGAGAGAACGCCAGGGGAGAATCTCATTCATGTGTGAGTGGGAGAGTGAGTGGAGGCTATTTATGATAACGGGAAGTAAGCTTATCATGATAATCATGACAGCTGCCATTTTTTTTCAGTTTTTTTATGTACACTAAGGACTGAGGCCTCTGAATAATTTTCTATATTTAGTCAAGTCATCCTGTCTAATAAAAATATATGGATGAGAACATAAAAGCTTTTGATTATTAATTATGAATGGAGCTGTTGGTAGTAGCCATTAGCATCGAGGCTGTAAGGAGGTGCAAGACAAAAAGCTCAGAATTCAAAGACTTGAACTTAAAACGTGCCTCACAGGCTTTGGAGGAGTCACTTCATGACTTACTCAGGCATGTTTGTTTTCATCCCTGTTGTGTTTTTCATATTTTTGTTGTTCAGCCGATGTTTATGAATCTGGTAGATCCACTACATTATTGGGCCATTAAATGAATTTATGTCAAATTACTTAACAGATGTGTCAAATGTGTTGTTTTTTCTGCTACACATCAGATTTGCGTATGTACTTTGTGCACTTGATGCTTTTATGCTGTCACACGTTGCGGTTGTTGTTTTTGTTGCTACAGGGTTTAGAAAAGAGATCAGATCGGGGAACACGTCCTATTACAGATATCTTATTTAAAAGACGGCATCTGCAGTGAAAAGTTCCGAATCATTTTTGCGTAAGATTAACTGCCGTTTGTGTTGGAGGGGGGAAAAGCAGGAGCACACAGTCACACTCGCACTCTTAATAGCACGCCGTGTAGGAGGTGGAAGGAGTGAAGGGGCACAGCACCTCCATGCTTTTATGACCCATTGGTTCAGTGGACCGGATGCCAAATGTGCAATATGAATGTGTAGCCGGGGTTTACAGTGTGAAATCACTGAAAATGTGTTTGTATTTGATATGTTCTTCACAGAAAATGAGCAAAAGGCAAAACATTTTGCTCAACTTACCTTTATGCTTTTGCTTCCATCCTGCCTACAACTCAGAAACATAAGTCACATCAGATTGTAGGCATATTTCATATTTAGTTGGATACTTAAAAGAATCCGCTGCTTATATTCTCACTATTAAACTCTTCCCACATATACTGAATGGATATGGATGTAGACTACAATATGATCAGTTAGCAGTTATATGCTATCGGTTTCATGTTAGTGGGATTATGTTATGGGGTGCCTTTTTGTGAGAGAAAGGGGTTTTCTGTATCTTAAAGTAATGCCTGCTTTTGTGTCCCTTTGGTGTTTGTCATGTTTTTGTGTTTGGATTTTTTTCAGGGTCACATTTAAGAGACAAATTAGTTAGAAGTTACGCTACACTTCCTGCACTATATCACTGTCCTCTACATGTTATGAGTACTGCACAGCCATATGAGCGCCACCATTTACACCCAAGGCTGGAATTATTAGAACTGTATTTGCATGAATTACCATAGCTTAAATGATAAATTAAACTGTAATTTCCATACATTTTGTCCAGTAATCCCCTTTGGATTCATCCAAAGCCTTTCCCCGGGGCCTAGGGCTTCTGAACAAAGTCTTTCCAAACACGTGATGAAGACCAGAGGAGTGTGCATCAGAGGGAGGCATATAGCGGGCAAGGCCATGGGACAGACGTGCGTCTGGGGGATGGCAGTGGGTGGGGAACTGGGGGCCATACATCAGTCTTCACCTAAGCTGGAGATGCAAGTGACTGCTGCTTTTTTTTTTTTTTTCTTCTTGGCTTTAAATGTTGTCTGCCACCAAAGAGGAGCAGGAAAAGCGGCTTGGCTCTCGCTGAAGACTTCCTAATGAAGATGTCAGTTTCATTTCTGACTTCACTGCGCAGTCATGAACCACAAGGGATTTGTCAAGCACTGATTCACTTTGTGTGACATACTGTACATTCGACCCGCTGATGCTTGTGTGAAAAGGTGCTGGAGCGTTGTCTGTTTGAACCAGCCAATCACAGGTCATGTTTGTCAATATTGTTAGGTTGTCACTCCCACACACCGACTAGCAAAATAGATGCCAAGCTCTGCTGCTTGCATTCAAATGATTCACCAGCTTGTTAGGCAGAGATCTGTGAGTGGAATATAATGGGCTGAAATGACAGATGAAATCCCTTCTAGCTACACGTAAAGGAAGCTTTGCTGCCTCGCTGTGCTGTCTGGCATACAGCAGGCCTAGCTATTGGTGCATGACGCTGGGAGCCCTATTGAGAAGATCATATATTTAATCGGGCTTCCACATAAATTCTCAAATGCCTCTATATGCTTGGGTGTCGAGAAAGATATTTCTTACATGCGAACACAAGAAAACAAATATCCGTACATTAAAAGGAAATTTAGTGTGCTCTGAGCAGTGGGTTTAATTAGAAAGATTTCCCTTTTAGCTTCGGTATATAGAGGAGACTTCTTGTGCGACTGGGTTTCATCCTTGATTTGTCTTAAGAAAATTCTACCAGTAAGGTTAGCGAATTTCACAAAAATGTCACAGGTCCCTGAATGCATCGATGTATGTGTCTGAGAACCATCTGTGCTTTTTTTTTTTCCTTTGTTTTTTTTTTTTTTTTTTCTGCAGAACTAAAATAATTAGCTGTGGGACTAAAGATAATGATATGAGCTGTATATTAAAAGGATAAGACCAGTGATGCTCCTTTATTCTAAAGACGGACCGAAAGACGTTATTAACGGATCCATCTGACCAGCTTTACCTGTGACATCATTATTTGCTATAGACATCAATTTGTCAAACAAGTAAAATCACATCAGTGAGGAAAATGTTGCGCTGACGTGCTCCTTCGTTATGAATGTGGACAGTGTAGCTTATTTTGAGTAATTGCTGTATACAGTGGCCTGCTTCAATAAACGCTCAGTAGATAATCAAATGCATATTAATCTGCAGCTCAATAAATGTGTTTGGATAAAGGAAGAATGTGGCGGTAGGGGTCTGATCAGAAAATGAACCAATGGGCTCAAGCCCCTGCACAGAAAGTCTCACATCTCGTTTTTGTGTATGCAAGTCACAAAACGGGCAACGGAGCACGATCTAGGGCTCTATGAATAAAATGGGTTGAGCTTGACTTTTCTTTGTTTTTAGTTAAACAGACCTTCGTTTCTTTTGCTTTCTAAAACTCCCCTTCTAGTCACCATCTTTTTCTTTCCTCATCCTTTATTGTGACCCTATTGCCTCGGTTTCCTTCCTCTGAATGTGTTGCTCACCGTTAACTCATCTGCACATAATTCATTTTGTTCTTTCTCTGCCCCGCTCTCCTCATTCTTCTCTTTCACGCTGTATTTATTGCATATCGTTTTTCTAGCCTTTGTACTCTCTCCTTATTGTTGTTGCCTCCATTTTATTCTGCCAAAGCTCATATTTTATACTTATCACGTTATCTGGCTGGTCTGACTCATGGCCCCGTGTCTCGGTGTATATCTATCTCTTTGTCTGTTTGTAGGGGTTTCATAACTCTGTTTACATGCGCTGTTCGCTCGCTTCCTCTTGGATATCTTTGAGTGTGACACACATGATGGATTTTTAACTACATGTGTATTTAGTATGTTGACTTGCATAGCTGCGGCTGTGATTGCGTGGGTGTTTGAGGGAGGTGGGTTATTTATCTGCGTCTTTCCTCTCTGTCTCTATTTGTGACTTCCACTGTGCAATTTTCCGAGTGAGAGAACTTGGATTGCCTTTTATCAGCCCTGTATGGACTTCTGCATTTTTGTGGTGGTTTTTGTGTGTCTGCTGGTGTGGATTTGTTGCATTGTCTTCTATGTACATCTTTGGAGACTTTAAGAGAAATTTAATTTAAATTTAAGTTCAACCCCTTGAGATGCACTGTTCCCGTTTCCTTTTTTCTTTCTTCCTAGGCAGGAAGATATAAATATAATTATATTTTCACCATAATTCTGCAGGGTAGATGCAGTTTATTTCCAAACGATTGCAGGATGCAATTAGGTTGCTGAGCAACTCAAAAGATGTTAATTGTATAATTTTCATCTATCTAGAAGAAGCTGATTATAGGCGATCCAATATCGAAATAAGTTTCTAAATTCTATTAATTAAAAACCCCCCAAAGTGCTTGAAAGTCGGGTTTTATCCAGTTAATCTAGGTTTCTAAGCCTTGATATTGAAAATGACTAATTGTACTTTGAAAGTTAAGCCTAGTCTTCTACTTATATTTTTCCAAGGTCTCAAAAAACCCATGTTACATGATTGCCTTTTGCTTTGAGACGGGGTACCTGGAATACACAGATAAGAGTGAAGCACACAGTATAAACATGTTCGAGTGTTGCGTAGGTGTACGAGGGATTTTTCAGGGTTCATGGGGGCTTGTGGGTCTTTATACTTCTTACCGTTTTACCTTCAGGCTCAGTTTTGGGCCCAGTTCAAAGGAAATTTTGCAACTGGTGGAAGCCTACTTGATGAATTCATTGCAGATAGTGCACTCATTGTAGACCTTGGTGATGTTTACTTAATATCACCTTATTAAACCTTTAAGGGTTATTTTAGGATGCAGATTTCCAAATAGAGTGCTTAAAATAAAATTGGATTCAAGTCTGCGGGTAGGTTTCATTTCAAACCAGCACAGAGTTGAGTTAATATTAAGCTGTGGACACAGACATCAGGTCAATATCAAAGTCTAATCACCTCCACAGTGTCTCCAAGTGTAGCTCAGCACATCAATTTTACACATCAGTCTAGATCTTATGCTGAGAGCTCTTACTCCTGTTAGACCCCATGAAAGCCTTGAAATGTAGCGCGGTGCAAATATAAAGTTGAGATACAAGTCAAGTGTAAATGAGGACTTACATGAGCCATGAGTCTGCTGCTTCCATGCTGTCTCAGAGTTTTAATGATTGGTGATTTCAGATCAAAGTCGTTGGATAGCTCATGGGTTCTTTTTACAGAAAATATTTTCTGGTCATGTTGAGTTCATGCTAAGTTAATAAATCATTTTGTAAGGACAAAAAAAGCTGTCATCCCAGCAGTGTTTGTCAGAGATGTTGGATTCCTTGTAGTTAAAATGGAAACTAAGCAATGTCTGTGTCTCTGTTTGCCTTCAAGGCAAAACTACTACTTGGGCCTGCATAACATTTCATGCATACAATTCAGCAATATAAGCTGTGCAGGCTGACTGTAGTTGGGGGTTGACCTGACTGTTCACCATTTCTCAACTGCAGATACATTAACCACGATTCATTTCATAAATTATTAGCTCTTTTCAAAAAAAACCCTGCCAGAAGGTGCTGTTTTAAGATATTTTAATCCACTTCTATTGCTTGCTTTTCCTTTTATTAAGAAAGATCATTTTTTTCCTTTTTCATAGCCCTACACATAACTCTGTCTTTGACTGAATTACTTCTTGCTTTGTGTAATTAAACATAAATAAATATATAAATAATAGTCCTGTGGCTTGCCTGGTACAATAATCATATGGGGTTTAAAAATCCCCCCCAAAAAAACCCAAAACTTGATGAATATAAGTGAAGAAAAATCTAAATCTAGCCTATAACCAGCCAAGACATTATGCTGTGTGTCCAACTGTGCGAATGTCAGGGTTGTCGACTAATAAATCAGATGTGGGTGACATTGTTTTCTCAGAGAAATGGGAGGGAAAAAAACAAAAACAAAACAAAAACAAATTGCTAACAGTGTTTGTGATTTATACTTGGGGAGCCTGTTCAAATATAGTCTGTCACGAGTATTTTCCACACAAACTTGACACTCCATTATCGAGCCTGACAGTAATCATTACACTCACAGTATATCTAACATTGCCAGTTTCCTATTTGCATTATGATATGTTTATTTTGTTCTACCTGCACAGGATGGACAGTAACCATCTGTTTGGATGACTGATGATGAGGAGTCTTGGTAAAAGTAGTCACATGTCTTATTGTTACACCTGTGATGGTGTAATGCGATGCTTAAGTCATTGTGTTGCTCTGGTGATTGAATAGAAGAAGCTAATGTCATAGGTAGGTAGTTTGGCCAGACAGTATTGTAGACTGTGTCCGAAAAATGTATTTTTTAAATGTTTTGTTGGCATTTTTGTGTATTTGTTTCTCTC
>VUQG01020806.1:32220-51605 GCA_015106755.1 Etia nguti | reverse complement strand
AACTGGTATCATATCTAGTAGCACTACGAACCCAGGCCCAGTCTCATTGTACTATATACTCTAGCTTTACCATAGCTACGTGGGACCTGGGTTACATTTATGTTTTATTCCTTCCTATTTCTCCCTTGGTCCTTGTCACTTGATGAGTAATTTTGAGTTGGACCATCTGTGGTTACAGATGTTGATCTCTCCTCTCTGCTCACACCATAAAGCACCATTCTGAAACCTGTCCAGGTGACCCTATAGATTACCTGAACATAAGAGGCGAATAGTGTAAATAAATTATATCATGCTTTCCTACTCTGAGCATTCAAACCACTTTATACAACTTGTCTCATTCACCCAGTTCACATTCAAGAATTGTTCTATATAAGTGCATTTTCTAACTAACACACTACTGTGAGCAGCTTGGGGGAAGTATCTTGGCCAAGATTTGAGCAGCAGGGATCAAACTACCAATCTTCCAGTTAGTGGATGACAAGCACTACCTCCTGGGCTGCAGCCACCGCTGGTTCTTGTGGTGCAGAAAGATGGGTCTCTACGGTTCTATGTAGACTACCAGAAGATGAATAAGATTTCACAGTTTGCTGTGTAACGCCCAAATACATAAGTCTGTGAAGGTTCTCAGTCATCCAGGTCATCGTAGTCTAAGGAGCTTGGAAAGAAAAGCATCTGGACTTCTTTAAGTTTAAGTTGAGATCCTTCCCAGACGCCTTAACGCCCACTCACACCCTGGGCCATCTGACCTCAGGAAATCACATGATAGGGTGGGGCTAGGTTTCACAATGAGCTCACCCGAAACCCTGGCTGATTGTGACCTACACCCATTTTCACACCTTGGCTCATGTGAGTAGGTAGAGGATCATCAGGGGTCCTTTGTCCCTCTTTGGGGGGGACACTCCCACAGAGCTTAAATCTGGGACTCTCCACCATTTGACCCTAGAACTGAAGAAGCTTCTCGGATGAGAGGTGAAATGTCTTGAAGCAACTTAAAGAAGTCCAGACGCTTTTCTTTCCAAGCTCCTTAGCCCAAATACATACATTTTCACTGGATCTGATGCTTGTGGAAGATGTTTGAGTTTTTGAGTGGATTATTGCCCTCAAAAAGGCGATTAAAGACATGGTCCTGTGATTGTTGGGTTTTTCTCTGTATGTATTATTGTAGGGTCTGCCTTACAATATAAAGCGCCTTGAGGTGATTGCTGTTGTGATTTGGCGCTGTATAAATAAAACTGGATTGAATTGAATCTAATAATAATAATAATAATAACAACGATAGCACTGTTAGTGCTCCAGCTCATCTAAAATCTGCAAACCAATCAACCTCCACATGGATCCAACAATGGTGGCAGCCACTTTGTTTCTACTACTGTTTGTATATGAAAATGTTTTTGTACACACCATCTTTCAACACTCGGCAGTAAATGCAGATTATCCCCGAGTCAGCTCAAACTCTCTGGCTAACATTCATAGAGTCAGATCACAGTTTACCTCATCATGTAGGGTGAGAAGCGCCCACATCTATTTACTCTTGAAGAGGCTGTAAAACCTCGTGAAAGGAGCTGATATAGGCTGATGAGTCAGTGAAGCTCTGTCCTGTCCCACGACACGGACACTGAGGTGAGTTGTTGAGACGTGCCAGAACTTTTCAGTTGGGAAATGCTGCATGTTTTTGCAGTAATTAGCCAGCGTTACTTCTAACATTGCCAGACTCGCACTGTATGAGAGTGAATCAAACTGTTTATCAGAGGAAGAGTGTGACTCGAGTTTAATGTTTCCTGGCGTAACGTTGTTAATGCTATCGGGGTGGTTGCATGTCGGATCTGCTGAAAACCACTAATTGCGACAATATCCAGAATAAATAAGCATGTTTTTTGCACATTTTCCTGTGTTAGAGCCCTGACTGCAGTTCAGAAGATGAAAGTGAGGCATAGATAAGGAGAGAGCAGTGGTTGAGGAGGAAGATAAAGCAGAGGAGAAAAAGAGAAATGTACAAATGTTAAATGGGCATATATAATTTACAAGTGCTGTCTGTGTTCTTTAAATTACAGCTAACTTCTAATGTTCACTTTACAGTAATCTGTTTTAGCTATATTTAGAATTTTAATCAGATATTCCCTTTCTCGGGAATATTCTAATATAATTCTACTGGGATAGAGGGGGTGAAGGAAGGAGGCTCCCGACAGGCAGCCCAAACCAAGAGCGCAGTGCTATTTTCATGTTGGCAGAGAAGCAGTTAGCAGTTTTATTTACAAGGAAAAATGTCTTTATGGAGATGGGCTAATAGAAATTTAGGTGGATCACACAGTTTCACATCCACAGCAGCTGAGCAGAAATAAAGACTGTCCTGGAATTAGCTACAACTGTGAACTTTTTAAACATATTTCTAATCCAGTTCAAGGAATCTTGGTTTTAACCACAGGAAGAAGGGGCTTTACAATCATGAACAACCATCACTGGGTACATATGTAGACTCATTTGAATCCTTGTGAACATTTTTTCAGAGGTCTTAAACCAGAAAAATTCCATTGAAAAGATTCCATTGCAGCCAGTCGGATGCATTCGATTCACCACTCTGTAACTGTTGAATAACTCAAGGTCTTAACACAGCTGTAAATATGTTTAAAGATTTCATGAGTAGTGGCAGGTGCTGTCTTTTAAAAACCTAACAGTGTGAAGCAAATCAAACGCAGCTGAAATGTCAGAGTCTCTAGAATGTCAAGGTCTAATTTGTTCTATTTACTTTCATGGGTCTGGGATGAAAGCACCAAAAACATTGTGTCACTGGAGATCAGAGTGTGCGCACAAACACACAATAGAGAAATACACAGCACCACGAGCAGCAGAGTTAGTCTGTTTATTCCTCTCTCAGAAAAGGTGCTCGTCAATAGAAATCAGATTGACTGGAACCACAGTGCTCAATAGAAGCACTGCAAATAAATCTATCGTTCAAGTGTGTGTGGGCGTGAGTGTGTGTGGATGTAATTATTATGTCCAACACTGACCAAAGGCTATTTACCATCTAAATAACTGATCGAAGTTACCTCACGTCTTCTACTAGTTGCAGTATTCAGATTCTGGCAGATAAAACTCATAATAAAATAATGACAGCATAAATCCAGGTGTTATTTTTAGAGTTTAAGCATGATCAGACAAAGTATTAAAAATAAAAGCACTTAATCCAGAATAGTGTTGCGGCTGCAGGTGCAGCAGGTTCAGGGGCGGTGCTGGGAGAGGTGGACTGACCCACATGTCAGCAATGAACTAATGATGCTCTCTCATTATGTTGTTAAATGTAAATAGTCTGATGTGTACTGATTTGTAGGCAATTGCAGAATATTTGTTTATTGTTTGCAAATGTAATATATTGTTGAATCTGTTAAGGCACAAAGAATTTAAAACAGTAATGATAAGCAGGTTAGTCGCAGTGTAAACATTACTGCACAGGAGTATTGTTGATGCTGGACAGCAGCAGAGTTCAGTTACAGATTTATTGTAAATGAGGAGACCGGCGTAAGAAAATTATTTTGTAGATTTACACTTGTGGAAAAAAAACAAGTGAACCAAGTGGGGCTAACTCGTGAACTCGATTGAATGTGATGTTTTATTTGTTACAAGAGGGACGTGTGTGTGTGTAAATGAACAGAAAAGAATAGTGTGAGATTTTGTTTAACAAACAGACGAGGAAGAGCCTGCAGACCGAACGCAGCTCATGTCTCCTGTCTCTACTATTCTGTATAAAACAGACCCCACAGAAGGCCTAAAAACACTAGCAAAGAGAAATGCTCCCCCCAGCAGGTTTTGGGTGTGCTCCCAATAGAAAATGCCCAAACATCAGGAGGCATCTTCATATGATGTCTAACCCACCTCGATTGGTGTTTTGTTATGGGACCGTTGTAGGCATGGCTTGGTTAGCACTTTGATCTTATTGTTGTACCATGTGATCCATATAGCTCAGACATTCAGGTGAAGAAGAAAGAAGAGCTTTCCACTGATCACCACCAACTGGTGTGTCGGATCAACCGGAGGGGACGGGTGCTTGATTATTGTGCCCATGCCTGTGTTATCTTCCACGCTCTCACCTTAGAAGCTGTGTGTGTAGGCTCGCTTGTCTGTTTTGATGCTTTTCATGTTGCACGCAGCAGCCAGCAGTATTTTTGTGCTTTTAACATTTGGACAGCCCACGTTTAAAGTGCTGTTTAACCTTTCAAAATGCTGCCAAGGCTCTGAGCAACATTTGAATAATATTGTCGCTGCCAACATTTTACCTTGTGTACAGTGAGAGGATTGGAGGCAGCTGACGATATACGGCTCAGTACATCAATAAAAACTATGCGTCTATATTTAGGGTTCAAGGGAAAAAGTGTGTATTTATTTTTAAAACAAATGTTTATTATTCCTTTTTATCATCCAGGCTCTTGAAAAACATGTCATGTCCCCACACACACACACACACACACACACACACACACACACACACACACACACACACACACACACACACACACACACACACACACACAGCAGTTTAACTACGATTTTTTTTAAGACCTAAGAAAAGACACTTCACTCCCTCAGTGGTCCTTTATGTGGCTGTCTGCAATTACTGCACCTCCTTATATATCGGATTAACAACTCAAAGAATAGTTTTGTTGTCTCGCAAAGTAAGAAGCCTGTTTAATTCTGCAAATCAATGTATATCAGGGACACTAACACATACAAATATCTATCAAAATAAAGTGCAGTCAGGTATAGCTGTTTTGTAATATCGTCTCCCACAGCTATGGGTGCCATTACAGTGCAGTATTATTTAGCTTTTATCTAATTTAGAAGCCTTTCTCTTGACCTAATTTATACTGATGACAGCCCAGATACTAAAGACCAAGACTGGGGAGATTCTTTAGTGCCTTCCCAAACTCTATTAGAGCCAATGACCATCTGTACTTATTATCCCATCCTATGCAACAGTTACATAATAAAAGCGCTAGTTAAGATTTACTGGGCTCATTAAAGAGATAAACCACTCCATCTCTGGTCTTTTCTCTGAAAACTCCTTTACTTCAATGTCACTGTGCGGTTTCATCTCTAAACATTTTATTTTGATAACTAGGCTGCAGCTCTCAGCTAGAAGCCACAGCTAGAAGCCACAATGTAAAATTTCCACTGCAAATTTCGCTATTTCATTCCAAGAAGCATGAAGAAGGGAGGGAAAGAGCTATAAATTAAACATGACACAAATTAGTGAAATCTCACTTTTAAGTCTGAGATTCCCATCTGGCAAGGAAGGCTCCTACTAAATAACATAACCTTTGACCATTGCAAATAAAAAAAAGGTTTATATTTCCCAATTTTCCCTCATATTTATTGTTTTACACTCGACCAGTGTCCTTTAATACCTTCTCTGGTAACACTGGATTTTTTTGTCTTGCCGATGCCACAAATATCAAGGACTAGAAAAAAGTATGTTTATCTCAAAGTGAAGCTGTTAAAAGGTTAGCTTATTTCAGTAAAGCAGCTTTCCTTGGGCACTTTAAGCTTTCATCCAAACTCTGCCCCCACACAAAACCCCATCCTGAAAGTTACAAACCTTGAAATATCCCAACAAAGAACCTCAGACATATCAGCACACATCATTCACCATCCCACCCCACCAAGGTCCCAGTGCCAGTGGACGAACACAAGCATGTTCCGTGGGGTGGGGGTGGAGTTGAGGCAGGGCAGGGCAGGGCTAGGTGCATAGGTAGAGAACACTGTACAGTACCTGACCAACTGGTTGTAGATAAAGAGCTGGAATTTAGGGTGAAGGTTGGGAAGACAGACACTGAGGGAGGCCCAGTGATGGGCCGTGAACACAGAGAAGAAGCAGTGGACAGGAGAACAGTGTCTACAACACACAAGCACGCAACGGACAAAGTCAAAAGAGCCACACAAACGTGGATACGGACATTTACAGCGCACACGCAGACACACGTACGTAATGTAAAGAAAACAGAACAAGACGCAGAGGAAAGAGACAAGCAGAGAGAAAGGAGAGAGTGATATGAGAAAATGTAGTTTTATCGCACCCGAGGTGTCAAGCTGTTACGTTTAAAGCACTTCTTCTCATGCTTTGTAACAGTCCTTTTATCAACATTTCACTCAGTGTGTGTGTGTGTTAAGGTAACCTTGGGGGTTTATCGGGATGTCATTAGTGGCTAACCTGCTTACCGAGGCAGTTAAATGACAAACTACTCTGTAACTATGACTGTCAGACAAATTGGTGTCGGTTAACACCGTTAGGTGAAGTTGTTACTGGGTATTTTTGGGCTGTAAAGGTGCAATTGCTTTTGCCATTGTTAACAAGACAGCAGATTTGGAGAATAACAGGGAAAAGGTCGTCTACATGATCCGATTGTATTATTATATATTACCTACCTGAAGCCTATAACATAATAAAACAAAACTACAGTAAAACCGTTCAGATATTTTTTTGTTGTAAGTGTTCATTTGAAGAATTGAACTAAAAATTGCTGAAAAGGGGTGATGGAAGGCTGGTCTGTCACTTATACGCAAATTATAAATCCCAGAACAATTCACACTTGTTTGCACCATCTAGATTTGAGAGGCTCTGCAGTCACCTGACCAAAGCTGGTGACCAAGTTTAAAGCTTTAGATGACCTACAGCTACTGCAAGTCCATGGCCAATATGAGAGTCAGTGGGTGTAATAAACTTTATGGAATACACTGCATATGTATAACTGAATGTTGCAGTGCTAAGGTTAAATGGTACTGTAATTATTTAGGGTGTTTGATTATTGTCTGATGTTCTTTCTTTCAAACATATCAGTAGGACTGCTTACTACAAAGTAGCTTATATAAATCGAAACTCAAAGATATACTGAGGGAGTGTGTGGCTGCTCGTCTAAGCTAAAGAGAGCATGCTTATTTTCAAATCCACAACACTTCAAAACGGCAACAGAAGCACGCTGAGCTGCAAGAGAGAGATGCCACACTGTTTCAATTAGTGCTATGTAAGGTCTCCCACAGTAAATGTACATCTCTGCCTTGTATCCTGTCAAACTAGAATAAAAAGTAGACATTTATAAACTACGATACCTTTTTTTAAATGAAGGTATGCAATCCAAGAATAGAGCACTAACAGAGGGATGTCTTTACAGACACATACTAAAAGCAAAGGTATTCAGATTTTAATCAAAGTAAAACTAAAGTTGAAAAATAAATGAATACATAAATAAAAAATAAAGAGTATGAATTCTTAACATTCAGTGGGAGGCTTGTCAATAAAGAAGCAGCCAAGCCCAGTTAATCCATGAAGATTAAATTAAAGTCCTTACTTTTCATCCATGTGAGAGCGCATCTTCTTGAGCTTCTGCATGATGCTGCTAGTCTCACTTCCAGAGACAGAGAGTGAGGGAGAGGGGCTGCGGTTATCATCAGCATGCCTCATATCTGGGGAAGCTGGCTCAGAACCTGGGGTTTCTAACACTGGGGTCTCCTAGAGGATGGTTGACATAGGCAGAAAGATTGAGAATTAATAAGGGGAAAAAAGGAAAAAGAAAAGAAATGAACACACCAACATGTCTGGTTAAATGTACGTTTTCTTCCTGTATTTATTCAAGACTACCTGTCACGAACAAACCACAAACTGAACTGAAATCTCCTTAATTCGCCTGTTCTTCTACAGGAGCTGATAAATGACCGAGCTACTTACAGGAGGTGCTTCAATCCCAGTACACTTGAGACGTTCCCTCAGCCTGAGTGTTGTGTTTCTCATCCGTTCAATCTCCTCCTGCTGTTTCAGCAACAGCTGCCTTTCCTTTCTCGCAGCTTTGTTGGCCTCCTGAAGTCGCCTGATCTCAGCCTGACAAAATGAGCATAGCGAGAGAGAACACTGGTTAGTAAGAAAGGGTTAACATCACAGTATTCAGTGAAGGTCCCTCAATGTAACTGTGTTTTTGCCATCCCCAGTACCTGCTCCTGCTGTAGCTTTAAGAGAAGGCCTCTCTGCTTCTTCCTGATTGGTGGCATTTTGTCATCCTCTCCCTTATCTCTCAGCTTCTTTTTCAGGTGCTCTAGCCAGGCCAGCTCTGTTCTGGTCTTCTCCTTGAGTGCTTTCTGGCGAAGACGCAGCAGAGAGCTCTGGTGCTGCAGTCTTACCTCCTCATCTTTCATGTACTGGCGAACCATGTCCATGGTGAACTGAGAAAAGCTGTCCTGTCCACCAGAGAAGGCCATCTTCGAGTCCTGTGACTGCAGGGGAATGTGAAAATGAGAAGACAGTGAGATTTAAGAGGGGACAAAGAAGGAACAGAAACAATAAGTTCGGTAAGGAACAGGTAAAGAACAAGTAAAAAATGATTTCAATTATATAGCTGCATCAAGTGATTGTGCTGGCCAGTGTTTGGACTCTCACCTTAAAAGAATTGTGCAACCCTGGTCCTGAAACCAATGTGCTGTGGTTGGCTCCATCATCCTCTGACTCCTCGTGGTGGCTGGATTTTTTCTCCATAGTTCCCCGGCGATGTGCCTCAGATGGCAGAAGAGAGCGGAAGGAACGCTCTTCTATCTCGTCTTCTGTCATAGACTCGTCAAACTTGAGCGAGTACTCTGTGGCCACTGATGTACTGTCTCCTGAATGGGAAGAGACCAAATAAACTCAGGGTCAAGTTCTGTTTTTTTGACATAAAGATCAAAGGTGGGCATCGTGTTTTTATATTTTCCTATAACAGTGGTGATATCAACATCTGACCGTTGAATGAATACGGGGCAAAAGAAAAAACTTAAATGCATGTTGAGTTTTTAACTTTTACCTTTTTCATCCAGTACTGATGGAATACTGTCACTGCAGACAGAGTCATTTGCTGCTGCTGCTGGAACTTCCTCTTCTATGGAGCTGCTGGCTGCTTCCTGTTTTGGCCTTTTCTCAAGTCCACTATTCTTCCATTTCCCCTCTATGGCCTCTTTTTTCATCTGCTCCTTATGGTTTGATAAGTGATGTGATGGGCTGTGTTGGCTGCTTGAGGCAGATACACTGAGGGAAGGGAAAAAAGGCATATTGAGTGGGTTTGTTTCAATTTGTATTCCTCAAATATAATGAAAAAACAAAAACCAGCAGACATGGCACTGCATAAAGAGATTGACTGGTACCTGAGATTCGGTTTCCCGAATGGTAGTGAGTCAGAATGACTCGGACTCAGTGAAGACAGGTGCTCCTCTGACCTGGTCCTTCTGTTTGATGGTTCACTCTGAAAGCTGTAAGAGAACAAGATTTTAAATTTAGGCCTTCGAGGTAAAAGGGTTGACAACATTTGGGTTGTTAACCCTAATGTATGTCCAACTAGTTGTTTATTATTATTAGAGATAGGCTTGGCTGTGAATATCTGAACAGTTCAAAGTTGTGTCCAATAGTGAAAACTCCACCAGTTAAGGCTAGCATGTCAAAAGTCTGCCACAGCTTTGCACAGTCATGTGATAACATGAGGTGAAGGGTAATCTTCAATTTGTCAAGCGGATCCCTGCAAAAGCATTTTTGCTTTTCATGCCCATCACTGTTATGAATGATATAAAAATCAGAAACTGACAGAAAAGTGAGTGTGATTGTTTGGAGTGTACCTGTCAGAGTCTACGTTATCCTGTCGATGCTCCATCGAGTAAGTGTCATTTTCTTTTCTTTGCTCCACTGTGGAGGAATCAGTGGCAACAGGAGGGACAATCACAGTTCCTGACATCTGCGACCGGACTAGTTCTGTCATCTGATGAAGTAAAACACAATAAGGCGATCAAAATGTATCACCTCGTGACTCTTAGGCTGGATGTTGTGCTTTTTCTCTTCTTCCACTTATTTTTTCCTTTACTGTTAGTCAACAATCAATCAGCTTTTGTTGTAAAATTAGGACACAGGCTTTTTCCAGGCAGGGAGGAGGGAACTGATTGCTAACCTCTTTGATGTGTCGGCCAGCATCGGCTGTGTACTGCGCTGCCTCGGCCTGTTGAGTCATCATCTTAGTAGTTGATTCCTGGAGGCCTTCCAAAGTCTCTTTTTGAGATGCTGCCAAGGTTTCCTGCAGTTCTATATGAGCCTGGACAAAACCATATACATACATATACATTACACAAACAGAAAAGCAAAGCACTAATACGTTGGAAATTAAAAGGTTATAAAGCAAACGTTGAATCTATTATCCACAAATACATAAACATTTTGTTGGTTCTTGTGAGCTGATTATGTGTAGTACCCTGGCCACTCTCTGTCTGTTTTCTTCCAGCTGTAGTTTTGTCTCAAGAGCTTCTCGTTCGGCCTTGATCTTCAACTCGTAGAGCTCACGTTCATGGCGCTGCTGCTTGGCCTGCAGGGCCAAAGTTCACAGAGTAGGACAATAAAGTGTAATACAGTAAAACAGCAGGTAATATTCTTGTTTTCACCACAGCTGGTGCTGCAACTAATACAACATTTAGAAATAAAAACAAAGCTCAGAGAAAAAGATATTTAAATACTGACCTGTGTTCAAAACATCAAATAATATTTCATGAGTCAAAAAGATTATAGAAACCAAGTAATTTTAAATCCTTTGACACTTCTGATAGGTAAGCACTAATGTCACAGCTAATATATATCTCTGGCTCTCTCCACAGCATGTCTTTATTCAACTGGTCGCGGCAGATGGCCGCCCCTCCCTGAGCCTGGTTCTGCCGGAGGTTTCTTCCTGTTAAAAGGGAGTTTTTCCTTCCCACTGTCGCCAAAGTGCTTGCTCATAGGGGGTCATATGATTGTTGGGTTTTTCTCTGTATGTATTGTAGGGTCTACCTTACAATATAAAGCGCCTTGAGGTGACTGTTGTTGTGATTTGGTGCTGTATAAATAAAACTGAATTGAACTGAATATATATCATCACATTAGTATTTCATAGTAAACATCTTCTGCTTTACCTTGAGCATTTGGGCCAACGATGCACTCTCCTGCTGTGCCATGGACACACCCATTAACCTTTCCACATCCCCCAACTGTCTGAATGACTCCTCAATTGAGTCCAAGTAATGAAGTTCTGCTGCCATACGCTGCTGCAGGACACCAGGTGAATACTGTAGTTCACCTGGGAGAAAGGAATGAGACAAAGGGGTGACAAAGGGAGTGAGACATAAACAAAAATAGATAAATAAATAAAAACAAATAAGCAAAAGAACTTTATTTTTACCAGTGGACTGGGTCTCTGCTCTACCACCAGGAGCAAAAGTGCCCGTGTTCTGGTTGGACGCATTTCTCAAAAGCTCATTGGGAGATTCTGCTGTTGGAGGAGACCGGGGGAGTGGAGAACTAGAAGAGGAAACCAATCTGGACCTGCAATAACAAAGCAATGAAACATCATCAGTATATAGGGTTTGGGGGTGCACTGAAATCAGATGTAAATGTAATAGTTAGCATTAATGTATTAAAACATGTTGCTGAGAACAGAAGGGGAAGTGGGAAAAGCAGGCATCTGATATTTCACAAATTGTTGCAAAACTGACATTATGAAACTGGCATTACATATACAAGTCTTTATAAATATTTAAATAAGAGTTTCAAAATGGGGTTTTGAATATTCACTTGAGCATGTTTTACAGAAATGGTTGCCTTTTCTGAAGAATAGGAGCAGAATGGCAAAATGATAAAGAGCGAGACAGCCCAGGTCCTGCAAAGGTTAGAAAGTGAGAAAGCAAAGCGCTGCTGTGAGAGGTCAGGGTTATGAATTATGAATCGTTTTTTCAGAAAGAAGGGGCGCCTAAAACATAATAATACTTTCTAAATCTCTACAAAAAAGGCAGACAGTGGCACATTTTTTTTCTTTGATCAAAATCTGCACAAATTAATATATCATAAATTGAAACATCTGTCATGTGCATGGATAATGACATGAAAGCAACTTGTCAAAAGTCAAAATACTACAGAGGATGACTTCCCTTAAGAACATTTTTAACTGTTTTTGTCTCACCGAGTTAAAGAAAAAAAAAAAAAGACATGTGCACTGTAAAAGCTGTTAATAAAAAGTTTATAATTCTCTCATAAGTTTCGTCCTTTATTGTGGAAGACACACAGACCGTGCAGAATCCCAAGAATCTGCCACCTGGGCTTTGGAGTACCATTAGGGGGCTCAAATATCACTGATTCACAGTGGGATTAGAAAGGGAAAAAAAGTCTCTTTCCTTCTCTCTGGGAGCAGGCCCAAGCAGTGGTGAAGCTGAATGACCCGATCAACAACCCTGTGGGCCTCCAAAACAAAATAAGCAGTGTTTTCTTTCTTGGGTTAAACTACAGTGCGGTCCTGTTGCTGGGCACTACACGGCTGCTTAAACCCTCAGGCCCTCAAGAGAACAGCAAACCACAAGACTGCTTAGACTGGCAGCCTCAACTGAGGCCCCTCTAAGTGTAGTTTAGTAATTAGTCATGCTTAAATACATTTACTTTTGGTTAATAAATAACAGTATATGCCAAGTGGAATTTTCAGAGTGGTTGGAACAGCAACAACTGAGGTTGCCTAGTTCAGAAAATATCCAAATTATTCCTGAGTGCACATTTTTAAGACAATTTTAGGTTAGTTTGGAAATACTCTGGGAAGCAAACAGTGTAGCTGGTGTGTGTCTTCCCAGATTTTTTTTACTTCATACTTGACCTGCATCCAGGAAAAAATAAATAATTAAATGTTTTAATTTATGACAGCCGGACTGCATCCAGAAATAAAGAAATATATTCATGCTGTGATCCTAAATGAAAAATATATATACACCTATAACCTATCACATTCAGACAGCAAATACATACATCAGCGTAAGCCAGAAGAACCACCACGACACAAAAGCAGTGTGGCATTAAAGATTACTGAAAACCAGCGAGGAAGGAAATACCAGAGATAACTGAATGTGAGGGCAACTTAAATTTGTATGAACAGTACACACCATTCATCCTGCTCTTAAACAGTTCTGTACATACTTCAGTTGGATATCTTGGAAATGATCTTAACAGAAAAATCTGCAGATTAACATATCAGGTGACACATTTGCAGCCTTTATACCACTGAAATAAGCTTACTGTTGGTGAGAATGGCCTGAAGCTTCCCCTAGTGTGTCATTAGAGTGGACACTCTTGGCCTGGGTATGGGAAGAGTTTTTGTCCGAGCCTCCCTTTCTGGATTCAGATGATAGTGCTTCCGAGGGTGGAGAGCAAGAGCTCCTCTGCTCCTCTACAAGAGTGGTGTCACTCTGATCTGATACTGTTCCTGCAAAGAGACAAAGCTTTGTTCTAATGCAACTTATGACTCCAAAGACAGTTTAACTGAAATTCAGTTAATAAGCTTAAATTTATTAATTAAAAAAAAAAGTTTACAACCTGGTCATGTCAGAAAATAATCATTACAAAAATAAAAATTAAAAAAAAAAAACTCACCTCTTTTTCTGGCAGAGTTCCTGGAGAGGGGTGAAGAAGCAGGTGTTGAACCAGAGGAAAGATGCTGTGAGTGACTGGATGACTGAAAGGATGAATGGTGGGAGTGACTGCAATCTGTACTTTTTTCATAAGGTGACCTCCTCATCAGTTCTTCAAAGTGATTATTCATACTAACAAAGAGTGCAGAAAGAAATCGTGAGTACTGGACTTCTATCAAGAGCTTATCTCCATTTTGAGTGACGTTCACTCAAAATTTACAGAAATACATTGATTGAAAAAACCACCACAACACAATCAGACACAACACCCCACGTCCCCACACATGATAACAGTAATATGTTGTCTTCTACTAAATTACATGGAAATATGGATAACATGACTTCATAATAAGGATTCTATTTATCAAGTCAAACCTTTGTGAAGATACATGGATGACCAGTTTTAAATCGGTTTCAAGGTCTTTGATACAACACATACAAAAACAAAGCAAGGAAACAAAAGTGATCCTGAGAGTTGGTCTTTATTCTAAAAAGCTCAGGAGGACAAATCGTTGTATCTGAAAGGGCTGGAGAAACCATCCGTGTGACATGAATGCCACCCAGTGGTGACTTTGAAGACGTCTTCAGTTACCTGGGGGAATTGGATCCTCTCTTTATTTGCCCACTGGCTTTGCTGCTATGTGATGATACAAAGTCATCTTCATAGACTGCTGCGTCTCCAGGTCCATTTCCAGAGGCCACAGAATGGGCAGAGGGAGAATTCCTCTCCACATTTCTATCACTCACTAAAGAACAAGTTGGAGACAGAACAGACACAACCTTATCTAAACTGGCTAGTGTTTTGCATATATTTATATGACCATTGCAGTTTTCATATAAAATCCATCATGGGAAGCTATTATATGCATACTCACATGTGAACTTACCTTTAACATTGCTGTGATGGTTTTTAGTGAAGATGTTGATTACACTCAGAGGGCTTCCTTTATTCAGCTCTTCCCAAACTGCTTTGTCCCGGTCCTGCTGTGCAAAGGATAAGCTGAGGCCTGAGCATTTCTCTGCTTCCCGCTGGAACTCCATCAGTCGCTGGTAATCCTTTCTTTGACGTGCACAGTAGTCCACCGCTTCCAGGCGATCTGCTGGTCTAGGTACATAATTATATCTAGAGGAGTGAGGAGGACTTTGCTCATCCTCAGAAAAACTCCCTTCACTCAGAAGAGGACCCTCACTAATAGAGCCACCACTTGAATCATGGAGATCTGTCCTGTTCTCCCCCTCCTCCATGATTTGTTTCCTTTCTGATACTTTATTCATTCTTGTTTCCATCTTCAAGCCATTGACTAGCTTCCCCTTTTCTTGTGTGTAACTGTTGATGGGATTGATTACATCAACAGAAGTCTGTTTACCATTCTTCAGTTTCTGCTCCCTGAAGGAATGCAGACTGCCTGCTCCTGGAAGAGCTGTGCCATTGTATGAACTATAACTTGTGGTAGTCAAAATCTTCTGGATCCTCAGAGCCATGTTATCTTTTTCTGTGTCACGTGCAGCCGTTTCTGCCCATCCATCGACAAGAATAGAGGGCCTAGGAGCTAAAACAGTATCCATATCCATTGATGTTGCAGTACCGTAGTTGATGCCTTCCCCAGCAAGCTTCCGTGCCTCACTTTCTATGCGGTTAGAGAGGGATGCAGCTGTGGCCTTGATGGCTTCGATGCGGGACATTTTAGACTGGGATCTGCTGGAAGGTGCTGTGGCTGGTCGCAGGGTTTTCATGCTGTTACTAGCAGCCACTTCTGCCTCTAGTCTTAAGAGCTGAGAGAAGAGACGGTCATCATCCGATCCTTGAGCAGTGCTGCTGAGTCCAGTCAAAGGTCTAGCAGGTGGGTACAAATGTTCGTGATGAGGCAAAGGGGCAACTCCAAGATCAAGATCAATCCTGTGAAAGACAGTGGCAAAATTTTTTAATTAAAATGTAAGAAGACAAAAGAAGACTAAACATATTTAAGTCCAACAACCATGTTTACTGCTAAGGTAAGCAAACGGCAAAACTTCCACAGACAGCAACTATAGTTTAGAATTAGTTTCAAAAGCTTCTACAGAGTCATTTCAAAGAGTCTTCTATTTCATTTTTTTAATGTAGGGAAATGCAGCCATTCCAAATAATCATCCTGTACTTTGGTGGTACAAGATGGTAAGAACTGATAGCAGGCTATGAGGCTATTTATTTCCAGTCACTTGTCGCAGATGTTCTTTAACATGCACTATTTCAGTTTGTTCCTGTAATAAAACACCCGTGGGTTATTGCATGCGATGCTCATAAAACCAAACATCTGATAACGAGCATTTTTTTGTTTTTTCAATAGCCAGATGATGTCCTAGTTATCAAACAAAGATCCTTTCAAGAAGACTGAGGACTGCGTTTACTGGCCAGTTGTTGTTGTCTATTTGTGTTGAATGTAGTGAGCTTGTGACAGAGGTAAACACAGTTTTGTACTTGGGTGTGAGCATGAAAGTACCTAGTTAATGGAGGTGGTGGATGATCATTCAAAGACCTATCACTGCTTGATGGGCTCTGGGGTGCCTCTAGTCGTTTGTTCTCTTTGTCCGACTCTCCTGAGGGCTGGTACATCGGTCTCTGTAAAAGAATATATCAACAACACTTATTTTCGCTTTATTTTTCCACTACATAAGTGATCATGTCTTTGTTTTTTTGATCCAATGCAGTTTCCATGTTTATATAAATGACATTACCATATTTCTGTGAATATACTTACCATCTGAGTAGAAGGAACTGCAGGGAGTGTCTGCATGGTCCCTTCGCCCAGCTGGGCCTCCTCCATCAGCAGTTTGTTGTAGGTCTCTTGTAGTCGCTTTTGTACAGGGGCCACAGGAGTCTCAGTGGGGATTGCCACAGTTCTAGCAACCTCTCTTTGCTTCCTGTAGAGCTCCTGCAGTCTCTGGTGTCTCCTCTCTGACTCCTCCCTCATTGCCTTCTTCTCGTCCGCCTGACGCCTTTTTCTCTCTTCTTGTTGCCGGGCAATGTACTGGCGTACTGTATCTGCATCATAGTGCCTTTTCTTGTGCTTTGCGTCAGTTATGTTGGTGGTTTCTGGACGATGTGCAGTGGGGCTGGCACTGCGACAAACTCTCGATGAGCCATTTGCTGCCGCAGTAGTTCCCCAAGTAGAGACGGGCGTCCTTGTTCGTGACCCGGAGCCCCCTCTCCCTCTCCTACCACTGCTGCTACCCCGGGACCTTTTCCGGGCCCTCTCATCCTTCTCAGCTGCTTTGCACTCCAGCTGAAGGTCATCCAGTATTCCCTGGATGTCTGCTGACAACAGGTCTGAGCTTAATCCTCCTGGAACCTTGTCCTGAGGGATAGATGTTGGTGTGAGGTGGCTTTGTGATCGTCCCTGAAATCCACTGCAAGGCTGCTCTGTGCTGTTTGAGTGTGATCGTCGCTTTGATTCTGAGCGTAGATCTGAGCGGTGGCGGGAATCTGGTAAATATTTCCAGAAAAGCAGATATATCAGTAATTCATTCACAATGTAAACAATGACACACACTAAAACAATGTGTGTTGTTAAATGATTTCAACCAAGGAAGACTCCTGTTTAATAATAAGTATAACATCAACTTGAACTTTTATGCCAATAAAATGAAATATTTTATGATAAATATCAATAAAAACAGGTTCATCTCAGCTTGAAAAATGAGAGATCCTCCAACATGTGACTGCAGCAGATTAAAAAAATTCCTAAGCTAAAGCATCAGACATACACATATGCATAATAAATGAGGCTTAGGGGAGGGCTTGCTATGGCAACTCTAATCTGGGCCAAATCGAAGATTCCCATGTCGTATCTAATCCAGACTTTTTTTATTTTTGTTAACACTCCCCTGCCATTCCCCATGGTACATGCTGCATGCACTTGGGTCAGCCTCTGGAAATCAGGTCATTTCTTGTGCATCCAACCAGAAAAGCCAGTCAATTTCTATTCCTTCCGGTCAGTGGTAGCCAATACAGACACAGCGAGCAAAGACAGAGTGAGGGGTGGCTTTATGTAAGTGTACTGCAAGTGTGCAACAGAAGCTATGGACTTTATTTAATGATATTCCTTTAGCAGGCTCTGTTTTCTGCATTGCTGTCAGATGTTCCAGACAAATGAAACTATATGTCTATGAATTTTCTTATAATATTTTCATACTACTTTATCACAGATAATAGCATCTAGAGATGTCTACGTATTTCAGGAGTTAAAAGGCTTAAAGCGGCATAGTTAACACAGGCAGATTTAAGTAAACTGAAAACAGCAGATTTTTTTTTTTAATGAGGAGATGCGAGAGGGTTAGAAATCTGGGGTACAACCTATTTTACACTTCAGTGATTCTACAAGCAACTGAGTGGTGTCACACTGACACGCTGTGGGTGAGTCTTTAATGTTTAATATACTTCTAATGATCTTTTCTGTCTCTATCCTATTCAATTTAACTTCTTTACTGTTAGGTAAGAGCTTAGGTTGCTGTGCTGACCTGTTCGGCTCAATAAGTCAGCCGCATGTGGACTGTCCTCCTCTCTGGGCAGCTTAGGAACTGGACCTAGTACCATCTTCACCAGCTTCTGGCCCTCCCGCCATGATGCAGGGCTGATCACTGCAAAGTAACAAAGTTCACACGTGAGACTGTGTGCTGCTAAAGAGAAACTCAGTATAGTCGCTCTTGCCCTCATGAAACATAAGCATCTACATATCGATCACCAGAATAGACACACAGCTAAGAGAATGAAAGCCAAGCAGCAATTTGACTTTCCTTTAGTGGGATTTAAATGATTTTTCAATCAAATACTATTACAATTAAAAAAAAGTAAAAAAGTAGGCAGTTGCTCTAAGTCTATTTTTCAAATCTCTTAAGTTGCTGTGTGGAAGAGTTGATGCACCAAAAGAACAGTGATTGCAGAATACTGATTTTACAGTACAACCAAATCCCAAAATGGATATTCTCCTCCTTGCCTTTATTGACTACACAGCAGGTACAACACTCTCAGCACAAAAGCAATGTCCCTCTCTCTGAAATCTCTAGAGCACTCTTCACTCTGCATTCTCGTGAAGAGCAGTTCCCGGTAATGAAGCTGCACTCCTACTAACCCAGGAGCTGTTTGTGCAGGGTGAAAGAGCACACTGAACCTGGCCACAGATCTAAGAAGGCTATTTATAGAGCTGTGAAGGAAAGAGAAGAAACCACAAGACACAGAGTGAAAGAGAACTAGAACACAAGAAAAGGATCTTTTACGGCTTTTAGGGTAGCTTGACTACGTTTTTTTCAACATCATTATTTGTTTTCATTTTTGGCGTGGAAAAAAGAGGAACTACATGAAACAGGATGCCAGTTAGAGTCAAAAAGCTGAAGTTGGTGTCTTAACCTTTAGTAGGCTAATTCTGCACCAATAGCTGACAAATCCATTACCTTATGCCCAAAGGGCCTATACCTCAAAGCAAGATTAGTGGGTTAATCATAACGTAATGTAGAACACGTTTAATGAGGATAGATTAAGCTCAACCGGTGACCAATCAGATCTCTCAAAACAAGAAATCACACAAAAACGTAACATGTACACAGGAGTCTATTATGAAATGAGAAATAATGAACAGGAGACAGACAGATATGTGACAGCTGAGACAAACTTGTCTGTCACACCCTTTCAGTTTCGCGCTGACGAAAGAAAACTTCCTTCCAAACCAGTTCTCTGAAAATGTTGCTGCTTTTACATTCTTGATTCATTACAGCAGCCGAGATTACGATTGGAAGATTTTACCATGATAACTGTAAATTAAAAAAAAAAAACATAGTGGCACATCCTTTGTCACAAGAAAAAATAATCATTTAGCACTCTTTGAATAGTAATGCAACACTTTGGATAGGCAGACCTTAACATTACTTTCTAATTATTGAAGATGGATAGCAATCACACA
>VUQG01020806.1:0-18883 GCA_015106755.1 Etia nguti | reverse complement strand
TGACACTAAGTGACTGAGAAGTCGTCAAAGGCTGTGAACAACACATTAGCTGTTCATGAAAAAATTCTGATTATTGGAGTGAAAGCTCAGAGAGTACGGCTAGTCAACGGCTACCCTTTTAAAAGCTAATTTGAAGAATTATATGAGCACACAGTCAACTTTTCCTGGCTGTAAGGTTTTTATAATTCTGAGAGGGAGCAACTGTGCAGTGGAGCCTTGATGTTTAAGTATGAATTGCAGTGTAGGTGTTTTCTAAAGCTTTGTGGTCAGTGCCTGTCTTTGGGTTGGTGGCATTTTTCTGTAATAATGGTCCTGATAATGGTTACATTAGAGAGCTGGCTTACATAAATGTTTCTTAGAAGTCCAGCCTGTTTTTTTTCCTCTAATGATACAAATGGAAAAGCAGAAAAAAATGGATGGATGAAAACAAATGACTCCCTCTTATTCTAATTCCTGTCATCAATCTTCATTCTGACTTTTTATGACAGGTTTAAATGGCAAGGGTGACATTTTAGGAATCATTTGGCTCTACCTCGAGGAGCCGATCAGCTTAGATCAAAATAAAACTGGATTCGCGGGGAAAGCAGTTAAGCTAACTATCTAAACATCACAAAGCCTCTTCCTATGAAAACATTAATTAATAATCAATTAATCAGAGTGGAATAACTTGTGTACCAAAGCCCAGGGTTGGCCCCCTGGTGGGCTGTGAATGTACTGCAGACAGGCCTCAGTAGTAACAGAAATTCAGTTTAAAATTAGTTACTGTGCAGCTACATATGAGTGTATTTATTCATATAAAAAATGAATTCAAACTGGTAATAGGAGGTGGTTAATTTGTGATTACTCATTAATCTGACCTAAATTTACTGCTCTTTTTTTTTGAAGTTTGTGTCCTAGTGGCAGGTGGGTCACACATTTCCCTTACCACTTTGCATATAAATGGGTAGTACTAACAATTTATAGCCAACAGCATGTGTTGTTGATATTTTTTAACTATTTTGATTAGAGTGAAAATTAAAGACTGTGTGAGCCCCATGGGATTTTTCTTTTTACGTGGGCTACAGAATCCTGAATTTGTGAATGACTGCTGTACGGATACGTGGAAGTTTACTTGTTCTTCTTTTTTTTTTTTTAAATTTCCCATTAACTGCCTAATAAGGCATTGATGGGAACCCCATTGAAAAGTATACACTCATATCAAAATAAACCTTTAAAATAGATACATGAACAGGCTGATACCATGTTGTAACTCTTGGCAGTACAAGACATATTTTTCCAGTTTTTGTACAAAACATTTAAATCCAACTCAAACTATTTTAGAGGAGTGCAATCTCACTAAGGGAATTATTTAGGGTATCCTACTCGTATCTGTATTTTTTTTTTTTATTGATGTTATAAAATCTCATTGTGTCTATTGTACTAGAAGATGGTTGACGCCCATAAAAAGTCACTTTAGAACTGAATAACTTGTAGCTGTAAACCAGATGTATAGACAAAGATGGTCTAAATGGCCTTTCCCTCACTGAGCAGTAGATAGGCACTCACTGTTTGCTGATAAGGCCTGGAGTGACTTAAAGTAGCTTTGTGCTTTTGAAATCTAAAGTCAATGTTTATTGTCATATATTTCTTGACAACATCAATGTCTGTGTAAAATTAAGAGCTCTCACCTTTTGGGAGCTGCTATATTGAACTCCAGTATAAACTATATTTATCTATTTAAAAAAATTAATAATCTTTTTTCGATGTCTTGTAAGTGTTTTTAGATTTTATTTTATTATGACCGACCACAAAAACAATGCCTTTGTGAGTGCAAGTTTTTGTTTTGTTTCTTGCATTTTCTTATTAATGTTGGTGTGAAACTTCATAGAGTATCATGCTCAGTTCTAATTGTCTCAGTGCAAGCATCTGCATAAATTATCTTGCTGTGTGGGCAATCCCGTTCAGCCAATTTGAAAACATAATTTGCAAAATGGATTCTGTAACCAGCAGATCAATGACAGTTCTCCTGCCATATCTAGGCAGACCTCCCCCTACCAGGAACTACACAATGGACAATAGTATGCATAAGCAACTTCATATATTTGTGTATATATATCATGTAATTTTGCTAAGATAGGATGACTTTGCACCGCTAGGTGTTTTCTTTCTGATTTTTTTCTTTCTGTGTCAAAGGCTCAGTTTATATTTATTAAGCACTTTACCTGTGTTCACATTAGTTTCACCGTTTCAGAGCTCTAGCTTTGTTATTATACATCATTAACTCCACAAAGAGCACAAAATTGAAGATGTTAGATGTACAAGCACTGTGAGTCAGAAACTATAAAAAAAACAAAAAAACGCCTGACTGTGTGGCTTAAAAAGAAAAGCTGTTAACGTGTGCTCAAGGAATAGATTGATGATTGATAGGTCTTGCCAATCAATAAAGGCCGTTACTGCAGGAATTTGATTTGATTCCAAAACAACACTTCCTTTCTGTTGTGTGTGTTTTTACTGAGAGACTGAGAGAGGAGGATGACCAGCAGCATTGTAGCTTAAAGATGCTTTGGCATGTGACAGTTGGCATAAGAATTGAACATTGTTACCTATTCTACGTATTTATAACCGAAACGTGACTGACATTTGACGTAACATGTCATCAGTTCCTCTTTTGATTGTGTTGTCAGATCAAAGCACTTTTGATCATCGGGACTCATTGCTTTTTGCGTTGCAGTAAGTTGCACTAGATTTCATCCTGTTCAACAAATAGTCTCGGTTCAGATCCACCGCTCTTTTGAAGAAGCCCAAGTTTTCCACAGAAGAGTTCAAGTGCCTCTTCAGTTTGCTTGGCAACATTAATAAACTCCCGGCCACAGATGACTTAGGCACCCCTGGTCTAGCTGAAGCCCCAACACAGAGAGCAATGACTGTTTAACCAAAATGTGGGCCCCATCTGCTTTTTCCCTTTTGTCCACATTTGACCTTGGCAGACAGTGTTGACTTGTGGTCTGCCGCCACACCAAAATACAGTGCTGTGCAAAAGTCTTGACTCACCTGGAAAGTATCTGATGGCAGTGGGGTTTTTTGTTGTTGTTGTTTTTTTAGCATGACACTGATCCCAAACACACTGTCAATGCAGTAAAAGCAAACCTGGATAGAAAAACACACAATGGAACACTATGATACATGGATTGGCCTCCCCAGAGCAGGGACACCTGGATCTCAACATTACTGAAGCAGTATGGGAAACTTTTTGAAAAGGTAGCCAATGTTCAAAGAAGATCTTTGAATGTCCTTCAAGAAGCCTGGGGAACTGTTCCTGAAGACTGCTTAAAGAAATGACAAGAAAGCTTCTCTAATAGAGGTCATGCCATGCTAAAGAAGAAAGGTTGTTATACCAAATACTGACTTTCAAGCTCCTTAGAATTGTTTAAACTCTTTTTAATTTTTTTTTTAATATTCCTTATTTACTGTATTTCCATGTATTTTTGCACATTAATATAAATCGCTGCTCCTATTCACAATTTTCCTAGCAAAATGCAAAGAAAAGAGAGGTGACTTAACACTTTTGCACAGCATAGTATAAGCCAGAAGTGAGGTGTGTCGAGAGAGAGAGTGAGAGAGAGCGAGTGTGTGTGTGTGTGTATATTATCTATATCATCACTTTTTCATATATATATATGTGTGTATGTTGTTAACTTCTGGCAGAGCTTTTTGCTAAAAACACAAAAGGGCAGCAGTAAAGTGGGCTTTAAAATAAAAAAATAGCTCTAAGATGTTAAGAGAGAGAGTACAGTACAGCCAAACAGCATTTGTACAAACACAAACACCAGCTAACCCACTTCCATTATCTCTTGCTGAGTGGAGACATCCTTGCCTCAGGAAAAGATTAAAGTTGAATGCTTAATTTGTTGTATTTTTGAAACATTTGATTTGTTTTGCAATAAAAATCTCTGACTTTCTGCCTAATGAATTTAATATGTAAACAGGTTGCAAAATCTTATTTATCATGCCAAAAAATCTGCTTTTTGTTGTGCTCCTTCTCAGCTTCAAGCCCCTATTTCAGAGACTTTATTCTCCACAGGTGAAAAAGTACTTCATGTAACTAGATTCAAGATTCTTTATTTGTCACCTGCATAGTTATACAAGTACAACACGCAGTGAAATGTATCCTGACTGCGTGTATAGTGAGTGCCTATATTTTCATTCAGTTTGTGAAAAGTTTTCATATGTGTAGGCGTTAGTGGGGACCTCTTAAGGAGGTGTAGATTCCAAGCAGAAGTCGTCATCAAATCAAGTCGGCCTAGCAATGTTCAGGTATTGACCTAAGACTAATGAATGAGTAAGAATACTGAAGCAGGCTGATGAATTCTAAGCTGAACACAGTACAGTTCCTCTTCCCTCTTATCAGATACACTATGCTCGTTTTACTGAGCAGCAGCTTCACCACACACAGTTATTTAGAAGCTTTCCTCTCAGAGGGGCTGTAAAACCAGCAATCGATCATTTGACAAACTGAAATGTTGAGGGCTCCAGCGTGAGCTGCAGTAACATAGAGGCTGCGTGATGTACAAGTGAGTTGTGCAGCATGTGCATGTCTTGCTTGGCGCATACTAAAAACCAGACTAATTATCCTAATACTTATCATAACCACAATTATCCTACCAGATACAGGAGAAGATGAGTTGATAAAAAAAATTCTCTCCCTCTCAGTCTTTCCTCTTCTTAATTGCACAATTAAACACAACTCTGGCAGCATTATATTACCATTTGTTTTGAAGTCTGTATTATTACAGCTTATCTAATTGGTTCTGACACTTGGAGGATTGGTGATATTTTAAGTCGGCTAAGGACACTGAGAGCTATTGGGACACTGGCAAATTGCCTCAGGAGGTTAGCTGAACAAATGCATAGTTATACAGTAGCTGGATGTCTTCGGGCTTTTTTACTTATATTGCCACCCACCCAAGCATCTAGTGTCTGTGTTTCAAGTGGATAGAAGGTAGATACACAAAGTCTGTTTCAAGAGCGTAAACAAAGCCTTCCTTTGTGTCTTTGTTTTACGAAAAATATTCATGTTGTGTGATAGAGTTAGCTTTAGAAATACAGTTTTATTCAGAACACATTATACTATTTATGATCTAGCTGTGAATGAATAGTGGAAATAGAAGATGTTAACAGTATGAGAATACTGAGTAGCCAAACGATATACTACTGATACTGGAAAGAGCTCCCAAACCTCAGCTTACGGGTTTCCTATCTACATTCAAGTCATGTCCTTGTATATCATGGGGAGCCTCATAAGGATAGATTTTCAAAAATGAAACTTTTTAGTCACATTTGTATTTGCTTTCATCTGTAATTAGTGTTTCCACTGCCATTTCAGCTGACTATCAGATCCAGACAAACTATGTTTGATGGTGTCTTTGATATCAGTGATGACTGTATTAATTTTCTAAGTATCTAACATCTCCTTTCGCTGCATTCTTTCCCCTCTCTGTTGCAGCACTATGCTGAGATCCAGAGGCGCTTCCCCACCATGCTGGAAATGGGCTCCTGTTCGGTTAGCTCTCAGTCTCTGACAGGGAACCACAATGCTAGAAACCCAGGAGGGCCTGACTGTCCAGTGGGTGGTTTGGGTGTGGGGGCAATGTGTAGTAGCAGCACCCCCCGGCGCCACATCGCCCGCCCATCCCCAGCAGACTGCGAGAGCTGGCAGAAGCATCGCGCAGGACTGGCTGGAGGGTCAAAGCTGTATTCTGAATCCCACTCCCTCCTGGAGCCTGAAAGCCTCTCAACCAGCTATGACACCCTCTACCTCTCACACGTGTCTGGGCATGCTCCTCCTTTACACGCTAACCGTCTCGGTCTCACCCTTGATGTGGTTTCCACTTTTGATGTTGGAGTCGGGATGCTTGGGGTGGATGGAGATATGGCAGTCAGTCCTAATGTGATCAAGAGACGGCGGGGCGGACTGATTGAGCAGAGAGACATTGTTAAAGCCCACCAAGCTCATAAGATTCAGAGCACACCACAGGCGCGACGCAAGGAGTGGGAGTAAGTATAAGCCTGATGATAAATACACAATCTTAGATCCCTTTATCTTACCTGCTAAATTACCATGAAGTTGAACTTCAAGTCCAAATTTTAAGGGTTTTTTTCCCCAATATTGTTCTTCAGAAATCCAGTGCTCTAAAATCCGGAACTCGTATCTGCCTGCAGTTCCTATAAAGAAAAAGACCACACACTTTTTAAAAACACCATTAAAAAAAATAGCTATACACAAGTTTTTAAATTTTTTTAGTACCATTACTATGTTGTGGTGTTCCAGCTGGTTTACTTACCTTTGTTGTGACAAAATCCAATCCCCAGAAGATTAGTGGCTAGGTTTCAAAAGTCGGAGAAGCTATAAAGCAGAAACAGATTTAGTGTACTGTAAATTGCAGTTTCTCTTCTTTGTTTTGTAGACTTGCCTCTGTGGCACACAAAGTCACTATTTATCATTCTGTAAACAGAAATGTCAGTCCTCCGGGGACCAAATTTTATTTTGACAGAGGGGGCAAATCTGTAGCAATACTAGTAAAACCAATTCAGTGTTCAGCTTTGTCGGGGCGCTATTTATTTTTGTTTGTCATTAGAAACAGTTTTCAGCTCAGGTTGGGAATGTGAAACCACGTCTCCTATTAAAATGTATAAAACAAATATGCAATACATGTTACAGAGCCAGTAGCCTGAGGATTAAAGCTCACATCAGTCTCAGCAAAAGTATATTTGAAACTAGTGACTCTGTCATGTTTTTCTCTAAAGGGAACACTCACTGAAGAACTTTTTTTCCCCCCATTAATAACATCAAACACACACTTGCAAATCAGTCAAGAAATATTTCAGAAAAAAAATATTCTTGCACTTATACGAGCGTTTTATGTTTCTGTACGGCCAGCAGTCGCTTAGCTTAACTTAATATCAGGACTGGAAATGGTAATAAACAACCAATCTGCATAAAGCAACAAAATTCACTAAGTGCCACATCTAACAGCACAATTGTACTCCATTGAAGTCACAGAAATGGATAGCTGGAGACCTGATGGTCGAGTTGTCATTCCTGTTATACTTCTTTAAAGTCTGGGGTGGATCCATAGTTGCTGCACTGTAATGTACATTCTCTGTGGTTAAAAAACCCCAACCCTAAACAGGCAGACATGCCACGTCTGCACAGATCCTTGAGCTCACCGTCTGATGGTTAAATTGACATCACCAGATAACATTTTGCTAAGCTAGCTAGCTTAGCACCTAGCTAAGATAACTAGTTAATGGCAATGACTTTGTATAGATTATACACAACCCATGCCCTGCCCGCTTATGCATGAGTATTTTGTTAAAAGTTACACTTTGGCCTTTTTTTCAAAAATGAATGGGGTTTTTTGGCCACTGAAACTAGAAAATCTCCTTTGAGGGTCAATGTTTTTCTCGTTTACATGGGTTCAGGGCGTATTTTTCTTTTTACCCTAGATTGTGCTCCGTGTTCATTTTTTTAGGCTTTTAATTGCCCAACAGTTTCACACATTTAGGGTTGCTTTGGGATGTTCTTGACATAATTTTTATTATTTTTTTTTACATTTTCTTCGTGACAGAAATATTTTTGTATATAAAAAATACCCATGTGTGTGAATGTATCATAAAACTAGATTCAATCTAATCTAGCAAATCATTTTTATAATGTCACTTTTGCACATCTTGTGATTGTTTTCTCTCTTTTTAGTTAAAGTGAGTCTTTCATATCCGAAGGTCTAGTAAATACTTTTCTTTCAAACCATATTTTTAACATACTGAAAACTTATTAAAAACACCATCTAATGCTTACTCGGTGAACAATCCTATAGACTATGTTGATTGCATGATGTCTGTAAGTATGTGTGTATTCATTCACATGTTCGTACCACATGCACGTGTGTGTATATATTTAATGGTTTCCTGCCCTGCAGCGCTGTGGAATTTGTAGCTGATTATAGCAGTGATGCCCCCCTCGGTTTCTCTGCTGAAGCTGAGGCTTCACCTCTAGTGGTCTTGGCACCCTCTGTGCCTCCCCTCATATCCTCTTCACCACGGGTACAGGATGCCACATCTTAACCTGAGCTACTGTATATCTATAGTTAAAGAGATGAAGGACTGTGGAGAATGACAGCACATAGTGGGAGGACAGATGGAACAGAGATGACGTACATTGAATGCAGGATAAGTGTGAGTGGGAAAGAGACTAACGTGAATCAGTTAGAGGAGCAGTTTTCATTGAGAACTTTTCCTGCTTTAATTTGCATTTGATATTTAAATCCATGTGACAGTAGTGTGGAAGTGGGTGATAACCGTTCAAACCAGGCCTGTAGAGCTGCTCGGCCATGGACTAGATTACTATTCACTGCCCTGCCTAGTATAATTATTACAATACTACATGACAGATCTATAGTTGTGCTGCTGAGGGGACAATGACTAGAGTGAGTCAGGAATCATTACAACCATAAACATCCACCTCTCAGAGCCACTTAGCAGCAGACCCTCAGTTACCTGACGTGGAGGATGGAAAATGAGATGACGCACCTGAGCCAACCTGCACACCTGCTTTTGTTTTTCAAAGCAAATTAGTCTGATTTCAGACCAAGCTGCAGCAGCATCTCATGAAAAAAAACAAACGCTAAATTCGTTATTAGTGCCATGCCGTATAAATTTAACCAAATTTGAAAACTCTACAATATCTTTAAGTCATTATAGTTAATGAGGCGTGCATTTTTGTTGTACTTTCTGCTTTCATTTTAAATTAGTTTATATGGAATCTTATTTCCCCACTGAAAAAAAACATTTTTTGCTGTCTCTGAAAATATCCATTAATAACCATTAATACCTAGACATGTTGTTTGAATTTGTGAGGTAAAAAATTGAGACATCAAAGATGATTGTTTTTTTTTTTAATGGCCTAAACAAGCTTCCATAAACTATGAAATGTAGGATGGACATGCTGAAACATTTCTGTGGTGAAATAGTGGTTTCAACTTAAATCTATACATTTAGTTAATGCTAACATTTCAAAAAGAAAAAAACAATGCCATTAAGTCTACTGTGGACTTTCACAAATGCATTCATTCTCACAATCTATATCAGATTTGGCCTTAACCTTATACAGTATTGTAGTCTCATTGTGATTCATTTGACGGGCATGTTTATGCTCGACAGGGGGAAAGAAACTCTATAGTAGAGACCAGCAGGTCGTTTGGCTCTAAACAAAAATAGTCACTGGACTGTTTCCTCTGAACACTTTGTTCTGTGAAAAATAATGAGCTACTGATTTTGTCTTTTGGCATTTTTATGTAATTCCTCTGGGAAACCCATGAAATATTAGCTTGTCACACACAGCTTAGTTGAAAGACAGGTTGAAACAACAAACACTTTATACCATGCTTTGTACAGGAAGCAATTAAGCATCCAAGACTAGTAACACATGTTTTAATCAGGAGTGGACTGTGTTTGTGTGTTTGTCTCTGTCTTTGCAGGTGCATGTGTGTGTGGCATTTCAAATGTAGCGGTTAGGATATTAACATCCGTTCGGAAGCGCTTAATGAAATAGCAGTGTTTTGAGTCGGCATTAACTTGATGCTGATGACGGTGATCAGCCGGAATCAATCTGCCATTAGGAGTAGAGGCTGGTCACACATGGAGGAAAGCACCAAATATGTTTCTGGCCCTGCTTGACCTTGGTGTTGATTTGTGTCTGAGTACGTGTGAATGAAATGAGTAATGGGTGAAATTGTGAGATCAGTGACTCTACACAAAATATGCACGTGTTTCCATATTTGAACATGAGGGTGCAGTATTCAACTAATGGTATAGCATGCTTGGTTAGCAAGCCACAAACAGTATAAAAGGTGGAAGGAGCTACTGTTAAGTTGGTTTCAGCATTTTTACCATCGCCAGCTTAAGGCTTCAAAAAACTGGATGCGACGAGAGGAGCGGTTCACACTGTAAAACTGCTTGTTAACTGGTGAATGACTTTTCAGTCTCAGTTCATTAGCCAATATGCATACCGCCGGTAAACCTCTACTTTGACCCATAGTACGACCAAGACTTATAAAATAGTGTTTACTATATGAACAGGAGTCTTTTTGCAATTGCAGCTATCGCCATCTGGTGGCCTTCAGATATAATGCAGGTTTAAGGCACTTCACATCTGTAAGCTATGTCCAAGTTTTATAGTGTCTATTGAGGTTTTGCATACATGTAACCACATGAACGTTAAATTGGGCCTGTGACAGTCATTGTAGGATCAAATGGATAAGGCCCCATCCGCTAATGTCAGTCGTCAGTCTGTGAACATCTGGTAACTGACTGGTTAGAAAAAAAACTCCTTGTACCTGTTTGGTCACAAGCAGTAAGCTGTAGTTAAAGTGTGAGAAGTGTGACACAAACGGGAAATGGAGATCCATAAAAGGTAAAGTTTCTGCCTTTTGAAACATGTTAGCTGTAGCTGAGTCTTAGCTTTTACTATGACATCGAACAGTCCCCATTTGAGGTTTTTGTTGCACTCTTTTAACTTTTTTTTTACTGCTTGACCAGTATTTTTTTTTTTGGGGGGGGGGGTCTCTACAGGCCTACCAAAAAGGTCTGTAAACAGCTACATTTTTTTATGTCCATGAGAACTGACTTACAATTCTCAAGTGGCCATTAGAGGAGCATCACTTTTGGCGCTGCCATGTTGGCTTTGTTTTTCTCCTCCAGTGATTGTTGCTTAAGTCAGGTGTGGCAGGGCATTAACTGGTTGTTTTAATTTTTGTCTATTTTTCACACATTTTACAAAAGCTCGAGTGCACTATTACAGTATTCGGTGTCATTGCACAGTTTAAAAGTTGGCCATGTTTTGACTATGGCATTTAGATGCCCTCTGCCGAGGTCCCAGGATATACTCATGGCTTTTTTTTCAAAAGGGCTTATGATTTTATTCCTTTCAACATTAGGCAATTCTTTCCAGAGGAAGACAAGTTTATAGACCTAAAAACTGGGAGGATTACAGCATAAGGTCGGGGAGCACTTGTCTGAGTATTCAGCGCTTCTATTCTTAAATATATAATTTCCATGGATGTAAAATTGCACATTGGCTAAGGAATTACTACTGTTAGATAAATGTATTTGAATAAAAGTACAAAATTATACTATGAAATCCAGCAAGTGTGGAAAAAATGTTCTTTGTTATTTTCTAGCACTGATCACGACAAAAGCTCATTAGCAGACAGCAGCAGCATTAGGTGCTGCAGACAAAATCCTAATTTCCAGAGCAATCTTATTGAAGTGAAGAGAGAAACAGTAAAAGAAGAGCTGCTGGCTGAGTGGGAATGGTGGTTAATTTAAATGCTGCAAGCCACAGATTCAAGGCAGTTAGAGCTGTTAAACTAATGGCAGCATATGTTGAATCCATGACTCATTAAGCTGAACTTGGAAATAGAGCCTGAACAGGCTTCTGAAAGAATGGCATGACGATCTACCGTAAGCACAAACTCAGTATACAAGTGACAACGCTGGAATTAGGCTTTACCCCTTTAGCATATTCTAGAAAGTCTTGGTAGTTATCTTTGAAATGTTTATTGTGTGTGGATTCCAGGTGTAACCCTAATGGTGACTTTAAAAACTGTTTCTTAAATTGCTTTGATTTTCATTTTTCTGGTTCTGGTGTCACACCTGCATCTGGGTTTGCTATGTTTCTTCTGTTCTGAACTCTTCTGTCTAAGGGTCCGTATACCCTCCGAAGTTCTGCCAACCCATATTTATGGTAAATGGATGCAGGATTAATGAGAATTAAGTGGCTGAGTGCATTGAGGATACAAGAGCAGTGTTCAGTACACCAGTAAATACCAAAGCTTCATCACGGTGATGGAGATTTCAAAAATGGGTTAATTGCACGTTTATTTTCTCCCCTTCACAGATGCAAAACTGAGCATATAGAGTCCATATAAGTGATCAAGTTCTTGTGTCAATGTTTTCCTAAAAACCACTGGATAAAGAAGGAGCACGTTGAAAAATTGCACTGTTTTATTTACTGACTTGGCACAGAGTTCATGTTGTGAATTGGAACAAACCACAGGGCATTCATTAAAACATTTTCAAAATGGAACCTTTCCAAAAAAATCATTAGCATTAAAACTCAAAAAAACATTGAGTCCTACCAGAGAAAGCAGAAGGTACAGCATACTCCTCTGGTTGATCAGCTCTGTTTCACATGAGAGTTTCACTTTTGCTTTTCAGAGAATATATTACAACAGTTACTGAGTTGAATCAGTCATACACTATACTGCCCAAACTATTTACTTATCTGCCTTCACACACGTATGAACCTGAGTGGCATCCCATTCTTAATCCATTAGGTTTAATATTATGTCAGCCCACCATTTGTGAATTTGTGAGGTCAGACACTGATGTTGGATGAAAAGGCACGGCTCGCAGTCTCCACTTGAACTCATCCCGGTGGTGTTCTGTGGGGTTCAGGTCAGGACTCTGTGCAGGCCAGTCAAGTTTTCCTACAACGCACTTGTCCAGTCAGTCATGTTGGAACAGAAAGGGGCCATCCTGAAACTGTTCCCACAAATTTGGGAGTATGAAATCATCCAAAATATCTTGGTATGCTGAAGCATTAAGAGTTCCTTTTACTGGAACTAAGAGGCCAAGTGCAGTTCTTAAGAAACAGCCTCACACCATAATCCTCCCCCTTCCACCAAACTTTACACACAATGCAATCAGACAAGTAACGTTCTCCTGGCAACTGTCAAACCCAGACTTGTCCTTCAGATTTCCAGACGGAGAAGAGTGACTCGTCACTCCAGAGAACACATGCGGCTCTAGAGTCCAGTGGCAGCATGGCTTACACCACTGCAATGCACTGAAGCTTTGCATTGCTTTTGGTGATGGAAGGCTTGGATGTAGCTGCACGGCTGTGGAAACCCATTTCATTAAGCTCTCTATGCCCTGTTCTTGAGCTAATCTGAAGGCCATATGAAGTTTGGATGTCTATACGCCCCACTGAGCCTGCTCTGTGATTTTACGTGGCCTACCACTTTGTGGCTGAGTTGCTGTCATTCCCAGTCGCTTCCACTTTATTATTATAATACCACTAACCGTTGACTGGAATATTTAGTACCGAGAAAACACTTGCAGACTTATCACAAATGTTTTGCATGACAAGAGTTACTGTCTCTGTAATATGATTCTTTGTTTTTTCTGCTGACCACACGCATTAAAAAATCAGCACCCTGAAGACATATCGAGGAACGTCAGTTCAAGAGTTCATGCAATACTTCACAGTGCTTCACATCCAGCAGTGGTTATAGCAGACGAGGACACAAGAACGTCTTTGTCGCTTTGCATTTGTGTGTGAGCGCATGTGGTTTTGTCAGTGGTTTTCTGCGCAGGCCTGTGTTTCTTGTACCTGTTGTTAGTATTCCTGGCAGAAATGTTTACAAGATTGGATAAATTGTGTGATATTTATTTCCTATGATTACACTCTGATTAGAGCACACCATCCATTAAGCAAGCATGTAATTCCATCCCCCACAGATGAAGGTGAAAAATTGCCTGTTTGCAGAAGTGTCAATGTCTGGTTCTTCACACACTGGCCACAACTTAATTATTTATACAGCCGCTTTAAGAAGGAAGAGCTTATTTGGTCTTGTGATTGAGTTTTTTAATTGTAGAGTGTAAGACCATATTTCATAAATTTTAGCCATGCTAGTTGGGTATGGCTCTTGGCGTAACAGTATTGATTTGTCAGAACTGAAATATCTCAGCCTATTGACATGGATATGCATAAAATTTTCTGCCATTCATCACTGAAAAGTCTCCCCGATTTCTTAGTCTGTTTGCCTCTTGTATTAACAGAAGGTTCACATTTCTGGGCTAGAGTTAAATGCCTTAGTAAATCTTGGATGGATTGACATGAAATTTGGCTCAGACATTTATGTGATCCTCAGGATGAACTGTAATTGCTTTGGTGGATCTTTCATTTTCATCCAGTCATTATCAGGTAAAAATTTGTAATACAATATAATAATTTGGTCTATAACCCAGATCAACAAAGCAAATGAAATCAACATCAGCTCTAGCTGAATTTCCTTTTAATCTTAATGCACCACTGTGCAAAGAGCAAGTACAGCCTGACTTTTACCAGCCATGTTAGAGTCAAGAATGAAACTGTAAACATTATTAAGAAGTGATAAAAGTGATACTTCATTAAATTTAACAAAATAAATTTGAATTTATGATAATACTGATAATTATAATATCATAATTACTGATAATTAATTATGTCTTAATTTGTCGAAATAATAGAGAGGCTGCGCAGCAGCTTTTGTGAAAATGGTTGGATGTTTTTCCTTCCTTTTAGCTCGGTAAACCTGTACAGCAAGACTCAAAGCTCTGCTTACCAGTTTTATTTGCAGTAAGAGAATTCAGTGGTACCAAGGCAAGAACAGTCAGCACACTGCTCCTGTCAAGACACGGGCCCAACATGCCAATAAATCCATTGGATGAGGCAGGAAGTTGAGGCCACAAGAAGCAGTATTGGAGGCAGAAGTATACTGGAAGCACCAAGACATGGTTGGTGGTCTTCCAAGGTTGCTTGGTCCTTGAAAACTACGGCACAGAGAGCTGGACCAAGGCCAATACTGAAGGCAGGAGAGAGCTGGTGTGATGCAGAGTGTCCAGGAGGCAGCAGCAGAAGACTGTCGAGTGAAAGCAATGGATCCCAGGGCCTTTGGATGCAATAGAACCAATCACTTGATTGACCAATATCCTGGAAGGAGCTCTGGAGCATTGACCAAGGCAGGGTGACCAGACTACGCACCATGGCTGATCTCTTGCCAACCCCAAGCAATTTAAAGATCTGGGGGAAGGAGGAGAGCTCATCATGCCTGCAATGCAGTGCAACATTGTACACGCTGAACCATATTTTTACAAAATGCCCAAAAGCAATGGGAGAGGGCCGGTGCTTACAGATAGAGGCATGAAAAGGTTCTCACAGAAATGTACAAACATATATGGAAATACAGTGTAAGGTAAATATGTAGAGCTGTAATGAGCTTGAAAGTCAATATTTGATATGACTGCCTTTATTGTTCAACACACCCTGAACTTTCTTAGGCAAGCTTTCTTTTCATTCCTTTAAGTGTCATTCTCCAGATTTCTTGAAGGCCATTCAAAACTCTTCTTTGTGTAGGCTGCCTTTTGTTCTGTTCTCTGTCAAGATGATCCCACGCTGCTTTAGTAATGTTAAAGTGTGGGATCTGGGGAGGCCAATCAAAGACAAACAGTGTTCCATAGTGGGTTATAGTGTGTTCTATCTAGATGTCCAGTTCACTTTAGACACTTCCCAGATGTTGCTGCATGGTGCATCAAATTCTGAATGTACTTTTCTGCATTCATAACTCCATCAGTTTAGATTCTGAACACCTCTATTTGAAAAGCAGTGCCAGACCATGACAGAGCCTGTACTGAGTTTTACAGATGGTTGTAGGCACTCAATGAATAAAAAATTTAAAATTTGCTTCACTGCATAAAACCTGTTTCAACTGATTTTTAGTCCATTTTTTGTGTAATTTAACATACCTCAATTTTAACCTGGATCATGATGTTTTTTAAGACCAAAAAGTAGCTGTGTTCCTTAAAATAAACACAAACAATCAGCTAGAAAAATCAAAACAAGTAAAAACAGAAGTAAACAGTAAGTGAAACCAGTCCCAGACCAGTGTCCACCCTGCAAGGTATTTATTAACCATTTATAAAGCTTTACATAAATCAGCTGCAACTTTATATTTTTTAATAATCTATTAGTTGGCCAGTTAGTCAGTATTGTTGTCATTTAATTTTAAGAGTTAAAAAAACAAACAAACAGAGATTAGATTTTACCAAGAGAAAAGACACAAGGAAAAGGCTATATTGTGACAAAGTGGCACAGAAGGGAGGACAAATACACAAGAGAGGGAGAGATCATAAAACGCAGGTGATACAAATCAGGGCACAGCAGGTAATTGGAGCAGAGGGAAACGCACAAGGGAGGAATCGTAGCCTCTAAAAAGACGAGATTAATCGGTCAAAATTAAAGCAAAGCAAAGTGTAGAAAAGGGCAAAAGGTGCAGAAAAAGGTTTGACAGTAATTAGACTCATCATGACAGTAAATTAATGCATGAATTCAAAGTTGAATCATTAGATTTTCTCCTAATGTTTGCACACAAAGCAATACCACAGGAAGCGCACTCTGCACTATGGTGCCCTCAGAGGCTCTCACACATCAGCAAATTTGCAGCCTGGGAGGAAATAAGTTGTTCTGCAGCTCATTTACACATTCTTGGCCCACATTTGTCTCTCATAAGCTCAGGAGATGTGTGAATATGTTTTAAACTCAAAACTGGACACAAAGCCCAAAAATGTAAAAGTCAAGAAAACCTGCTTGCTTCGGTTATTCAACCGCCACATTAAACACTTTCTGTTTACCTCCCTCTTTTTGTTCTTAGAGTGACTGTAACTCTTCTTTGGCTCAATTTTAGGTCAGTGTTTGAGTTCTGTAAAGGTCATCACAGCTTCTTCCATCAGTGTTTTACGAGTAAAGGTCCGACACTATATTAGGTCTGAACCTTTCTAATTGCATCAGCACACAGCTGAGAGAGAAATCTGTCTCTCCCTGTGTTGGACTCCTTTTCCTTCATAATTGTCTCCCTGTCAGTGTCAGGCAGACACCCAGTGCAGTTTAAATGTCAGAGCTGTTTGTCATAAGTGAATTATTAATGATGACATGCTGAAAAGCTATTTTCTTTGCCACAAAACCATGCGCCTGTCAAACGATATTCAGAATGGAGAAGGCAGCGTTATTAAAATAGAACGTGATTCCTGGGAAATACATACAAATGGTTTCTCTTTCACACGGTGCAGCAGTGTTTTTATTCAGGCTGGCTTGTTTGCTTTTACTACAAGAAATAATTGTCTGTGCTGCATTAAGGATGGAGAGCTTCTCATTTAGTGAGAAAATGATGAACTGTTTCATTAATTCTCTCTCTCTCTCAGTCCGCTCTGTCTGTTTGGTTGGCAAAATACTGAAAGCTGACATTGATGATGACCATCAGAGAGATGGAAAGAGAACTTGAGTTTGCACGATGTGTGACCTGTCAGTAGATGATGGTTCAGGAGTTTGACGATATGTTGCTCTGGGGTGCAAAACAAGGAAACAATGATAGGAAACCTTGTGAGTGAATCAAGGACAGATACAAAAGCAGGTACAGGTACAAAAGCGGTTTGAACTTTTTTGATTAAATTTGATGCACCATTGTCTTGAAAGCTGTTCCCCGCTCAAAATGAGTGTCAGAGGGACGACTACAGCTGAATGGTCTGCATATACACAATAAGGCTGTTACCTAACATAACAGAAATCTATTTCTCTGATTACTGTGGTAATCATTTTCTTTTCTTCAGAAAATGAAAGGCAATCTCACAACATTCCTTGCTTTTATAAGCCTGGATTCATTCTGGTGACAAATGTTTTACCAACCACCCACCTATTCCCATTTTCAGTCTCTAATATCACTATAAAACATTTCAAAATAATCTACAAAAGCAAAACTACACTTACACAATTGGTGTTTTGATGTCATAAATGCTCATAGTTACAGTTTAAACATGGTGATTTTTACCAGGTATGATGGTCCTGATAAGACCCACAATCAAAAGTTAAGAGACTACAAGCAAACTTCTTTTAGACTCGCAGAAAATGTCACATTTAGTTGTGTATTTCACCAAACTTTGTCAGTTCACCATTTATGCAATTTAGCACATTTAATCAGATGATACCTCATTTACATATTGAAAAATCCATCAATCGGCCTTATCTATCGGTGTTAAGCATTACCAAGCCAACCAGTGTGTCCTAGGTCTGCCCTGAGGCCTCCTGCGGGTGGGACATGCCCAAAACACCTCACCTAGGAGGCCCCCAGGAGGCATCCTGTATAGATGACTGAACTAGTTCGACTAGGTCCTTTTGATGTGAAGGAGTAGCAGATCTACTGCAAGCTCCTCCTGAATGACTGAGGTCCTCAAACTATTTCTAAGGCTGAGCCCAATTTTTGTCACTAAAATCAATGAATAATTGTGATTTCAATATTGAACAAAATAACTGCAATTGTCATTTTGATCTACTGGGATTTTCCCTCACAACCATCTCTAGGGGTCCAAAAGGTCATAAGAGAATGGCCAGACTGCTTTGAGCTCATAGGAAGGCAACAATAACTCAAATAACCACGCATTACAGTCAAAGTATGCAGACAAGCATTTCTTAATACACAACACGTCAAACCTTGTAGCGTAACCTTGGCGTGGCTACATCTGCAGCCTGTCCCCCCTCCCCTTGGACACAAGCATTTCACTGCATGTTGTACTTTGTATGACTGTGTATGTGACAAATAAAATTTGTCAAGAAGAAACACAAGGAGAAATAATAAGCTCAAAACAGAAACCGAAGCTCAATAAAAACCAGAACTCAGATACTCAAATAAGCCAAGAGCTAAAGCCCAATATTACCACAATGGTAATCAAATCAAAACAGGAATGGAAAAAATCTTCAACATACAAAATACAAATAAACAAGAAGAAATGGGAGTGAGATAAAACATTTTTTTGAGCATGCAATTTATTGAAAACAACACTTAAATTGAAACAGGCTGTTTTACAGCTGATCAAAAGTTTAAGACCACACCTCAAAAAAACCCTGTAAACTCCCCCAAAACAGAAATCAAAGTTCCAACCGTTACTGTTGATCGCTTCAAAAATTCGTTGTGGCATGTTTGATGTTTCTTTTTTTTTTTTTTTTTTTTAATCCTTTCCCTTTGGATCTTTTCCC